>CABFVZ010000648.1:121166-132770 GCA_902151445.1 Timema monikensis
TTGCCCCCCCCCCCCCACCCCTCCTCACCTCAGCCCCTACCTCAACCCCTATTACACACACCGTGCTAGTTGAAAATAATATATCATTTCTGAGCAAATCTAATCTACAATCTGTTTCATTAGCTTTAGAGGTAGTGGGTCAAAACCCCGGTAGGTTACTAATTATAAGCATTTGTTTGTTGTCACATTTTTTTTTTCGTCTACAACCTCACAGCTATCAGGTAAATTGAATTGGCAGCTTTCATTGTTTATTGTACTTAGTTATTTCGACACAAGACCTCCCGAAGGATTCATTTGCGCGAACATTATATTTTGACTTGTATTTTGCTAGGTATTATATATACATTAACTGAAAATATGGAGTTGATATATTTGTTTCATAAATATAAAACAATCTTTTATGGTAATTAGTCCATTTTTGGAACAAAATCTTCACCTTTTGAATTTTATTAACTAGCTATGTCAAAATCTTGAATTAAAAAAATAATTACGTCTACAACGTTAATAATTACCTGATTTAAGTAACATACATCTAAAAAAACTATTTTACAAATAATTTGTTTATGGTTTAAACTAAAAACAAAAGCAAGTAGTTGTATGCTGCTAGTATTTGGCATCATAATTTGTTTATTATATATACTTTTTTGTACTAAAATTATTGTGTGTACAAGTTTCAAATTACTAGCCAAATTAACATTTTTTTTTTACAGTTTATACATTTAAAATAAAAATATTGTAAGTATTTAATCTTCCTTTATATCAATTAGTTTGTATTTTAAAAGTGTTTCATGTATAAGATTATAATAAAAACACAGATGTAATTTTATTTGATATATAATTGTCAATAAGTGCGTATATTATTTTTTGTTGGTGTTGTGCTGGGCTGATTACTAAATTTTTCTTTGAAATAATAATAATAATAATAATAAACTTGGTGCACGTAAAGACTTTATGATATCACTTCTTTATATTATTTGTAAAATATTTCGAATACATTTAAAATAAAAAAAATATTGTTATCAGTAGATTAACAAAATATAAAAACAGGATTTTTTTTTGTATCCTTTTGGCAGTGGTTCATATAAAATACGAATTCTAGCTAATGTTATTTAGGGTGATTAGTAATGAGAGTGTACTTACTTAAATATATTATGGTTTTAGGGGATTTTTTTATATTTGTAATATAATGTATACAACATAAATAATATAGATAATAATATAAATAGCATATGAAGAAATAAACGTTATACAATTATTAAGTATATGAAAGGTTAAGTTTGAGGGATGAAAGATGATAGCTACAAAAATCAGCTGTAACTGAATCAAACTCGAATACATTTAAAAATGAAACCTGGTCATGGGAATCTAAGCCAAGACCTTCTGTTTAGGGGATCAATGTTCTGACACTGAGCAATCCAGAGATCATCCTGTGATAATAAATAACTTAGTTATATCTAATTATTTACACGTACCGGCATATTTAATTGCATAACAAACCACATGTGATTAAAATAATAATAAAAATAAATAAAAAATGTGATACTGATACAAACGGGTGTTTCTACTTATTTAATTTAAATTGAGTGCTACACACTCCGATATTATGTTTCCAAATTGAGCGAAATTTGCGTTACTTCAAATATATCAAGGGTTCAGTTGCAGTCCCTTGCTTTATAGACAATTAGTTTAGAGGGGGGAAAAAACCTCAGAGTAAAATAATGTCTGCTTTGATTATACTTTTATACTTAATAAGTAATATGAGTTCATTGCTGAGGGCAGAGGAAAGCCATTAAGTCCCAATTTGCAAGTAGAGAAATATTTGTAATACGGTAGTAATATCAATTATAATGTCTTCTCCAACTTCCCTCTAAACTATTAAGCACTAAAATAATTACTTAACTACGCCGCGACCCTTCTCTTTCAATTTAAAACTATAATAACTATTTAGCGGTACGGTAATAATATCGCCCCTAGAAAATGAGGCCTGGGTATATACTCCCCTTGCTACGACGGTTATTGCCGAGTTCACCACTTATCAAAGATAGTACAATTTCAAATTTTTATCGATTCCTATTTCGCCATTTATCATTTACCTATAACCCCCAACCTATATACATCTTATTTTTACTTGTGTAAAGTTGTTTACAAAACAATACAGGTCTCTGCCGTAGTTCATTGACAAGGCAATAACCAAATATGTTGTCATCCCAACGAAAGTCTTTTGATCTAAAACATGATTATGTAAAAATTGATTAGTAAAGATAAGATAATAGCAAGCTACATCCTTGCAGCCCCTCGTAGAGAGAAAGTATTGTTCTCGTAAAAATATCCCTACCGCCTGAAGGTGTGTTTTGCAACGCCTTATGTATGTTGCTGGGACTAGAGCAGTAATCATTTTATCGATCATTTTATCGATCATTTTATCGATCATGCTTAGGCTTGATAGCTGGAGCTTTCATAAGGTTCCTCAACAAATAGTTTAGAATAATCTATCTAATTCTAAAATTAATAATAGTTTACTTACGGCTAAAAAGGGAAAAGATTAACTAATTCAAAATCGTCTCTAATGATTTTGATTAAAACGGATGTCTTAGAATTGTTTGACATGATTAATAGCACTGTTTCATTAATTTTTGGGCGAAAATTCGTTTACATTTCGTCTATTAAGGGGACATTCTTAAAAAATCAAAATATTATGAAAATTTCTCTTAACTATTTCGTTTAAAATGTAAATCTGTGGATTGTGTAGTATGACAAATAACACGGTATACTATTTTTAGTGGTAAAAGCTCATTTATAGGTAGTTTATTGATGGACGAACTTTCAAAAACTTGAAATATTTTTATAATGGTCTTAAGGATTTGGTTCTAAATGGGTATCTTGGGAGTATTTGCCATGGCAAATTGCATTGTATAGTTATTTTATGAATAAAAATTCGTTTATGGGTGGCTTACAACACACCTTTTTTTCTTAATTTCAATATATTATAGGGACGGTTTTATGATTATCGGATAAATATTGCTATCGAGTGGTTAAAGTTAGCAACCAGATAAAGGTTATCAACCCCTTTAATACTCTACGCATATTTTGAACTGAGCTATCTGTAGAATAAATATATTTTAATGCAGAAAATGCAAGGATGGTACTGTTTTTACTGATGCGCGCATGCGTATAAACCCTGTGGTCCCCGCTCCAACCGGGGTGGGAGGATGTAAGGTGAGTCCGTCCGGCTCCTAAAACTCGTCCGTTTCTGCGCATGACGTCAGCTTAGGGGGACTTGCTTTATTGCGAGCATTGCGCGCTGCGGTTCTCGAGCTATCTTTAGATTTCAACCATATACCTTGTTTAAATCACTATAGAATAATGTAATAGTTCGTAACAATCTTTTTGAATATTTATATTTATATTAGTGTGAATTATTACAATTACATATATTTTAACATTATTATGTAAGGTGAACGAACTTGTTAAATTCATCAAACCAGGATAATAAAATCAATATAGTCATATTTTACTACTCAAAATATTATGATGAACACGTTAAAGACGTTGTTTCAAAAACTCTATCAACATTAAATTAAATTATGAATATAAAACAAAATTATTGACTTTAACGAATAAAGCACAAGAAAAACTTATATTGTTTACAATGGAAAACAAAACAAAATATAATATGAAATCAAAAAAAGCAAAGTCCATTTAAAATATGCTAAACCATTATTAAGTAAACTTATATTCCTTTTTCATTATAAACACTTATTTTAAAATTGCAATATTAAGACCACATCTATTATCTCTTTTGATTTTTTAAAATCTCTGATTGGAAATTACTGTTTTTCCTTTCCTTCCTCATATAAATATAAAATAATACAATCGTGAAAATTTTCGACCTTGAAATTTTGATGAATCTTTGTGTTTAATATGCCCCAAACCCCCCAAAAATGGAGTTAACAATTATGTATGTCCCTGGGTCTTGATCCTAAAATATATAATGAATTTTATTAAAACTTAAAATTGATATTTAATATGGCTATACCTTAGGATTTGTATTCAGACGCTAGCTCTCCAATTAAGAGTAAATTTATTGAAAATTGATTTTTAAATATATATATTTTTTTACAAGTTGCTTTAACCATTTAGGTTAAAATGGATATCTAATGAGTGTTTACCTGACAATAAACTCTTGTTTCTCAGGTAAAAAATCATTTATGGGCAGTTTACTAGTGAGTAATGGTTAATTTGTTCCAAATGGCTTTTTATTTCTGCATTTTTGTGGAGAATAAAGTAAAATACGACATTGCAAAGACTTCTATAAATATTCTTCTGCAAAATGGTCAAAAGAGATTAGGGTTGGATGGAAATGTTATAATTAGCTTAGAAGAAATAGTCTAATTTAATGAAGAAATAAATTATGTCAATATAAAAAATAAAAATATACATGAAGGAAACAATATTAAATTATTTTAAATATTTAAAAATACTTAAAAATATATAAAATTAGAAATTTTACATTCCTATTTTTCTTCCGTCCATCTGGGCTATGCGCATTTATTTACACAAAATAATGGGGATATGAGAAATCTAAAATTTAGAGGATATATACCATCATCTTAATACGAGGGGAGGAGGAACCATTTATGAAAACCCACCCTTATCACACTCAGTTGAGAATCAACTCTAAACCTTCCCCGGGACTAGCAAACAAGAGTAGATTGGCTTTATGATTAGGTTAAGACCATGTGATCACCTATTACTGTCAAAATAACAATCAAATCACTTTGTGTACATCTATGACAGGAGTTTCCAACTTAAATATGTCAGAAGGACACAGTTGAAACCTCGGAATCTAGTGGCGGACCGCAATATAATCGGATAATTTCTAATGTATACAAAAATAAGAAAAGGTATTTAATTATTGTGAATGAAATAATAAGTGATAATTTAAACATGTTTAGTTACACATCAAACTAATTTTCTGACAAAAATCTATTCTTTGCTAAGTCAATGTAATACAGAAAATATAAGGAAGAAATTATTTGGAGCTTTCGTGGATTTATTACAACGCTAATAAACACTTTACGTTTCTCAGATAAAGCACTAAATTTTACTATAGAAGATTATACAAAGGAAAATCATGTAAAGCTGGGCTAATATAAGCGTAATTGTAAAGGTGTTAATATACATAGTATTGTTGGAAATACGAATTATTATATTTCATGTCTAAAATTTTAAAATACTGACAACCCATTACAAATTGTAACAATGGCATAAAAACAATTAAAATATAATACACTCGAATTAAAGCGATAAAGTAGAGAAAATCCTTATTAATAAAATACAAGCTAGAGTATTGCTAAAATTAAATACTCAATTTGCAGTTTAATCTGATATGTTTGTCCACTTTTATATATAATAAACAAGTTATCCACCCGTATCGTCGGAACGTGTACAGAGTCAAACCGTCTTATCTAGTCTGGTTTGTCGATGATGGGGAGATTATGGTTCAAATACCAAATGGGCTTACTTACGTTGTTGTTCCTGAATGGTTTTCCATCCTCTCTCCACGCAAGTTCCTACCTTATTAGTATAAATGAGGACTGCCTGAACAGGTAAAATGACGAGGCTCACATTATAATTTTTTATAAATACAGGTCTACTAATGCTAATAAAATAGTAGTACCTCACGCAAAAATACTAACAAAATTAATATATATATATATCCGCTTCAGTTGTTGAAACCCGGAAGTGGGAGGTGGACCCCTTTCTTAATCGGTTTTCCACTCTCCCTCCACGCAAATAAGGGTACAAGTCCTCTAAATTAAATCATCTTCACCCTTAGCATATTTTCGTAGTTAAATATGCATATAGTTCTAAATATTAAAACTACATGGTGACACAAACACATTTATTTAAACATAGCTTCTATTTGATTTTGGATTTTGATTAGATTAACGACGATTATAAATCTTGGAGGCCCGTATTGCAACTTATTATTACTATCAAATTATATGTAATATTTTAATGAATGTTTATACAATTTATCTCTAAAGCATCCAACGTTACAATATTGTATTTGTTAATATAGTCAGAAAATTACTATATGTTTTCAGATTAAATTTGTCCTCCCCCTTACATGCTACTATCCACTTTCTTTTATTAAGTTCATCCTTCAGAAAACTAAGATATTTAATATTGCTGCTGATTCCTAATTTTAAAAACATTTAAACACACTAATTAGGTGGTTTCCCGAAAATTGTCCCTTGTTCAGCTACCTGACTCCACCGAAGCTGACGTCACAAGAAGGAAGGAGTGTTAGAACTTGCGCATGGTTCCACCTTTACTTCTTCACACAACGGCTACAACAAAATGGCCGATGGCTTCATCGCTCAACATTTGTTCAATAAAGACGACTAAAGGATTGCGAGGAAACATATGGCATAACGTGGGCGCAGAAGCTATGTTGTCTTGAAAGTTATAATTTTGGTGTTTGCCAAAATGATATCAATAGTTTGGTACAACGTATACAAAATTTCATTTATTTAGCTCACATTTTAATTTGTTCTTATATAATTATAACTCTACAAATAGCTTGTAAGTTTATATAAAAGTGTGAATTAAATGTTCTAACTTTATATATAGTCAGAGCCTAGGCCTGTGCTTACTAAACACGTGAACCAAGATTTCAACCTGAAAACAGATTCTGTTAGTCGAGATCTTATTAAAAACAATGCGTCATTATGGCAACAACCATTTTAACTTTCAGATAAAAGTGATCAGGTGCTTGAACCACCCAATAAAAATGTGATGGATAAATACATTTTAACTGGTATATAAAAGCCATCTGGCAGTCATAAGACGCACTTTTATCTAATCAACCAGGTATAAATATTTATCGGCCAGATTAATATTTATCCAGGAGTGATAAGACCGACCCTTAAATGTGTAATGATTGGGTTACAAATAGGTATATTGAGAATATGTGATATAACAAATAGCACCATACACTAATTTTTAGGGTAAACATTTGTTTAAGGATGATCTACTGATTAATAATTATATTTAAATCGAATTAAAAAAATTGGATTAACAATTTTGTTTAAAATTGATACCTAGAGAGTGGTTGATTTCCCAAATAACACTGTATAATTATTTTTTATTTAAATATTAGTTCAGGGGTGGTTTAATAAAGAGTAATTTTCGAAAATAATCAATATTTTGAAAATCGCTCTGGCAAGTTCGTTTAAACATTTTATCAGGGCAAGTTTTACATGACAAATAAGACCGTATACTTCTTTATTGGCGTTAAATTCGTTTAAGGGTAGCTTACAGGTGACCTTTTCTTTAAATTAGAATATTAAAAAAATTCTCTAGCGATATGATTTACATTGGGTAACTTTTAAACTTTCTTACATAGTAAATAATTAAATGTATTGATTTTTATTTAAAAAGAATCTAGAATAGATAACTTAAGATTGATTTTTGTAAATTTTGAATATTTTAAAACATATTTTCACTGAATTTTAAATTGGTTTAGGGGGACTATTTTTTTTGATAAAGAAGATTGTATCTTTATTTTTTTTATAAATTATTTAAATTGTAGTTTATTTACGAGTTTTAGAAAATATGACATTTTTCCAAATTTAACTTTAATATTGTGTTAAAAAGGATATTTGGGAAAAAATTTCATTATTAATAAGGACACGTTTTTCTGTTTAGAAATTAAATAGTATAAGGGTAGTTCAAAAAAATTGAAAATTTTGAATTTGTTAAAAAATATTGGAACAATTTGGCTTAAAGTTATAAATCAATAATTTTTATTATTTTGTTTAGCGTGATGTGATTGTTTTTATGAGTAAAATTCTCTTCATGGTTTTGAGAAGTCTGAAAACCTGTTTTTGAACATTTTCTTGGAAGCTATAACACACAATACGAGAAAGTTAGTGTGAATGTTCCATACCATTTATATATAGCAGTTCTCCCAGCAAAAACTTTAACTAAGGACTATGATTATTTTTGAAACTTTAACTTTACACTTTGATTATTTAAAAAAAAAACTTGGAGCTTTGATTATTGTTAAAAATTTTAACTTTAGACTAAGTATATTTTTGAAATTTTAAATTTAGATTCTAACAACTTTCGAAACTTTTAATTGATCTCTATTTATAATACATATCACTATTTAAACTTATTAATATTCGTCGTATTTCTTGGTCTTTCCCGTAATAATACTGTGTTTGTACAGTATGCCACTTATGGAATTGAAAGCTACGAATATTTTGACGACTTGAATTGGTAATGTTATCTTGTTTTGGGGAACTGTCCCATTTGAAAGAAATCGTTAGAATTTCTATGTTAGAAGTTTCCGTAGCAGTGTATATGAGTTCATATATGATTCTATTTGATGGAGTATAATGCTATATTTCTATTATGTTTCTGACACATTATCTATTGTTTCGTTTCACATATCCTTATAGTTATTATTATTATTATTATTATTATTATTATTATTATTATTATTATAATACTATAAAGCCGCATGGCTGACTCACTCACTGACATTAATGTTTACCCACTTACAGATGAGCTAGAAACTTGAAATTTGGCAAACTTATAGCTTTTAGCCTGTAACCGACGGGAAAATTCCAAAAAGTTATACATTTTAATCTATAACCCCCGAAAACAATTCAAAATGTCGGAGCAACTTTAAAGTCGGTACGGACCTTTCTTTGGAGATATCTTGTGGTTAAACGGTAAGATCTATCATAAAACGGCTCTGGAATTACATTAGTTTACATCCAGTTCCAAAGAAAGCTCACTAGGGGTTAAGGACAGAGCCCCCAACGATAAAAGCAAGTAACTATATACAACTCCATGTTTTTATAAAGGAACAAGAAAGTTTTTGTGTATCGTAACATGTATTTTTATTTATATAGTTATAATAATAACTAGTGTTTAAGCCTGTCCAAATCAGGTTTACTATATAAAAACTAACCAATCTAACACCATCTAACCTTGAACTGGTAAACACCTGCTAGGTCGATAAACATCTACATACCTAGTCACGCCGTTCGGTTACGGGGCAGGCAATAAATTGTACATATAGTTCAAAAACAAAAACTCCGTATTTATATCATCCTCACTAGCTTTATCCACACTTCCTTATCTTTGTATATTCCATTCGCTTCAACAACATTCTTACACCGAGTAATGCTCTTTTATTCTTAAAACTCTTAACGTTTCTCTTTATAACACATTCGTCTACATAATTCAGCCACGTCCTACATGGCCTACCCCTTTCTTTTGATCCACACCCTCTACCTTCATATATTTGTTTTGTCACTCAATACACGCCCATCCTCTAAACATGACCAAACTAACGTAAAACGCTTCTTTCACATGTACATGTCGGGTTCCCTTTTAAATTACAGTCCAGTGGCACCCATTCATTCTTTATTGACTTTCTTCATACGAGTTTTTCCACATACATTTCTTAGTATCGCGTTCCAACCCCATTCACCAAGCTCTTGTGTTTCTCCTGATAAACTCACGCTTCACATCCATAAAACAATGTTGGCATTAACACACTTTTTATACGGAAATCTTTGCCTCTTTAGATACTTTTTCATTCGATAGTAATAAGTGGAGAAAATATAATTTTTTTAAAAGTAATGAGTCAGGAAGAAGCGGCCACAACGTTGAGTTTTAATTTAGCATCACAAAATAAAGAGAGGAATCAAAACAATGTGACTTACAGACTTAACGGAGGTGAGGAATAGGTCTGTTCATAATTGGAATCCCCCTTTTCAGCAAACCAGTTCATGGTTTCTAAAAGAATTAACTTCTCAGACCCATTTACGTTGTTTATGGAAGACTGATGCGAACAGTGTAAGTTTTCATCAGGACGAGATGATAGAGAATATACTAATGTAGCCGTACAACCCCACTTAACTCGACCACTCACAGGGTTCAACTTTCCATGTTTGTTATAAGTTATGGTTTAGCGTGGAATCCCGTAAGGCCTAATGTGGTTTTATTTGATTTTAGACGTACAAGAGAGGTTATGAGAACAAAGGTTCAACACAAAATTACAACATTCAATTAGTGAGAGAGAGAGCGCTGATGGGAGCATTTAATGTTTGAGGCCTACATTATACTTTCTATAAATATGTACTTGGAACATTGTTTCTTTCCTAAGATAAATACGCTGTGATAGTCGTGGGTGCTTAACATATGAACTAGTTTCGACCAAACTTAGTATATACATAGCTCCTGGCAGGTAAATACATATGTGGTTATCACTGTTTATCTTTAGCCACAAGAAAGTGTTTGGTTTTAGCTTCTGGATAACGGATAGAATGATAATAGAATGTCTGGTTTCTAAAAGATATCGGCAAAAATCTAAATCTAATCAGGTAGAAATTAATCTGTTTCATGGTATTATTCTAGCGGGCTATATAATGTTCTTAACGACCAGTTCTAAAGTTACTCAAACCGGCTACATAGTGTTCTTAACGCTAATTTTTAAAGTTTCTTACATCTGGTTACTTAATGTTCTTAACACCCATTTTAAGTTTTAAACAGGCAGGACACATTTTAATTAATTTACTTCTTCTTGACTCTTTGGAGAGAGAATTATTGTGACCAGTAAAAAATAATCGAGCTTGAAATTTTGATAAATATCGACGTTTAATGAGGCTTTGTAATAGATAAAGTTTCCGTCGCGATACCGTCTATCTGTATATTGGTCTAAAGCCGAAACCATTTTACCGATCAGAATAAAACTTGGTAATTGGTGTTTCCAAGTATCCCCCAAGAATGATTGTAATTAGCTATCTAACCCTAAAATTAAGTGTAGTTTACTCAAGGAAAAAATGAGAAAGAATCTGTCATTTTTTAAATCTCTGGAGATGTTGGTTAAATTTTGTGGTAGAACATTGCGTACTAAGTTAAAGGTCTCAGGTTTGACAATCCTGTAAAGATGTCACTAGTTAATTTAAATAGATGCTTTCTGCAGTGATTATAGATCAAATTTTGACCGTACCCACATTGGTGGAAACGAGGACTAAATAACAAGCTCATCTAGTCTGGTTTTCTAAATACATGGTTGACGGGATTTGAATCTCAGCCAAGTGCAATGATTTTTTTAAAATTTGTTTTCCACTCTACATCTATGCTAATGGGGGTATCCCCTCTATATTATACTTTAAACTTTCCTCTCTTATTAGTGCGGTTATACTCTGAATAGCATTGACGGCTAGTACAATGCGCCGGTGGGGAGGGAGGGGAAAAAAAGATTTGTTGGAGGGGGCTAGAAAAAGATGAGATGGAGGGAAGGGGGCAAGATAAAGTCGTGTTAATAGGAATAGGGGCTAGAAAAATACGTGTTGGTGGGAAGAGGGGCTAGAACAAAACGTGTTGTGGGAAGGGAGACTATAAAATATGCGTTGGTGTGGAGGGAGTCTAGTAAAACATGAGCCGGAGGGGTGGAGGGCTAGAATAATATGTACTAGTGGGTAAGGGGGGGTTATACAAAGATGCGTTAGTGGGAGGGGGCTAGAAAAAGACTTTTTGGTGGAGAGTGTAGCTAGAAAAAAAATAATTCGG
>CABFVZ010000648.1:133113-154634 GCA_902151445.1 Timema monikensis
CCCCCCCAATATAATCCCAAGTGATTCCTCTTCTAATTAAATATACCAGAAATAGTGAAGTTACTTTTAATTTTCCACATGCCTCCCTTTTAAATAAACCGAGTGTCGAACTAAACATATTAATGAAAATCATTAGCACTGATGTTATTTTAAATCTAATACTCACATATGTGTTGACAGCACACTGTTATTGTGTCTCCCTTGGTACACCAGTGATGTGAGGTATAACACATTCCGCCTATAATGGATATAACGTGCCGTGACCGGCTCAAGGATAAAGTAACGCAATAAATTACTCACAACAATTTATTTTATTCCACTACTTAGCCTTGTCCCAACGAAAGGATGAGTGACCCGAGCGAGATACGACCACAGACGCAATGTAGGTCAAAACCACCTAGATATATACCAATTTATGGCTGACGTTTTAATCCGACACGGGTGCAAAATTTATAACTTAATTTTCCTTTTCGTTTAGTTAGAGGATATACAAAAAATTACAAAACATATACTTGGCCAAGGAGATAAATAAATCCATTATAACTTTATGTTCCAGTAGTAGCCATTCTTTTGGTGTCTTTGAGTAAACTGCATAAGTAAACTATATGAATAAAATGTTTCTACAGGAGGAAATAAATTCCAATAAACCATAAGTTTTTATTTGTTTTGAATTAAATCGAACCCTTTCAGTGGCAAGGTGTTCTAACGTGGTAATCTTGCAATAGACTAGACTGTTATTGAAGGGGAGCTCAAGTTTCGAATCTTGGTCGAGTGTACTGGGGGCTGTTTTTCAAAAATTGTTTCCCACTCTCCCTCCAAGTGAATGTGGGTGTACTCCTTATAAATAGAGCCTTGCAAATCCATAAAACTATTAGCATAATTAGTACATAACCAAAACGGGTTGTAAAACGTGGAGCTAAAAATAAAATGGAATTGTATCTGACGATTATAAAAATATGTGGTTCAACCTAGCCTAGTTGACGTAATGGTTTTTTTATATAAGTTACTAAAATTATTATCTAGGTTTTATTGACAAATTATGTTAAAATCTAAGCGTGTGTTAAATATTTAATTGATTAGGTCGTTTATTTATTAATAGGCTTATATGAAATATATAGTCCAAAATAATAGTTTTTTCATTTATATTTTGAAATATTGAAAATATTGAAAAAAATATATGTGGTATGTTCAATAAACTGGAACAAATATATTTTGGGTTTTTAATTGATTACAAAATAAATCGTTTATTGTGTCCTATATCTATATTCCCTCCAATCGGCCTAGGAAATACAAAAAAAGGTAAGCAGATGTTTGCTTTCTTGCCCGTGGTCTTTTGTTTCCAATCATGGCCTCCAGACTCAGTCAGTGCGCAGCTACAATGAGCATATTACACCTTATTAGTTCTGGGTGAAATAAAACCTGCCTATTTACAGGCCGGTTAGTGATTTAATATATATTTGTGTTGCTAAGAAACATAAAATGTATGTAAGAGTTCAAATGCATAGTAATACTTAACATTAATTATATATTTATTTTTTAAATAAATATAAAATAATAAAATAATATGGCATCTCTAAGGATTAAATGACCAGTCAAATGATAGGGTGCATGGTATCTAAGAATTAAGTGACTAGTAAAATAATGTGGCGTATGGTATCCAAGAATTAAGTGACTAGTAAAATAATGTGGCGTATGGTATCCAAGGATTAAGTGAATATCCAAATAATATAGCGTATTTATGGGTTACGTGACTGGTTTCGTTTTCCAAATTTTCAGTTATCAAAGAAAAGAATCGAGGGTTTAATAAGGAGTAAATATTTAATGGTTCATGGTCAGTGACTTTTTGTTATACTATTCTGTAAGCAAAATTTATAACTACTAAAATGTATGTTGCAGATATTACCTGCAGTATTAACTTAGAAAATAAAGGACGTTAAAAATGTACAGTCTATCTCCTAGAAATGTCTTCATTTGGTTTTAAAAGTAAGAAAAAAACCAGAAAAAAAATATATTACACACCATAGAGCGTTACAAACTATGGATCTTATTTCTAAATTTGTTGTTTGTGATCAAATACATTTATGAATACATATTTTAACTAAGCTTCTTAAACAAGAGTCTATTTATCAAAATATGTCAGTCAGAGAATAATATGTATCAATGCAGTTATTTAAACTGGTGGTAGGCAGATAGCTAAATTAGCACACAAATAGTGCTTGTCAGAAGAAGCTGCCAATTTAATTATTTTGAAGATATTGCGTGATTACATTCTTAATTAATAGATAGGCAAACACAAAGGATGTTCAAACAAGGAGAGGAAGGTCTTTAAGGGCCCCTACACGACCAGTCAGTTTGTCAGTATTAATAAAGTAATAATTAATAATTTACTGACAGTGACTGACCAGGTAAGGGCAGTACTGATGGACTGATGGATGGACTTACTAAAAGACTGATATGATCCGAATGTTCTGATCACACCAGTCTCAGTCCATCAGTCTTGCAAGTGATAGGAGAGACTAACCTATAACCGCTTTACAGGTGGGTAGTGGGTAGCTTGGAGGCTAGAAGGTGGAGGCTCGTGGGTGAAGGGTGGATATACTCCAAGCTGAACTGCACGATGGAATAATCTAGGTATCAACGTAGGTCCCAGTGTGAAACTGTCTGTCGGCTGTTCGTTGAACATGTTTCCCACAAAATTTTCTGCGATAGCTCCTATCTCATATACGAGATGGGTACACGAGTACAGTTTATACAGAGACTGTGATGGTGAATTTTGTCGTGTTTATAAGAAGATTACCCAGCATACCCGAATATATTTTTAATAATGCATGGATGAGTGTAGATTCCTTTGATCATCTTCTAAGTAAAGTGCAAGACAAACTGAAAAGAATGCCTACAAACTTCAGAAAAGCAATTTCTGCAGAACAGCGCTTGATTCTCACATTAAGGTGAATTTTATTTATAATAATTTTACTATAATTTTATTTATTTTACATAAGAGTACAGAACCATGCTTTGTATGATAAGAATATTGTGTATTAGATCCACAAATTCTAAAAGATATTATAAAAAATATACCGTAAGGTAATCAAATGAGATAATTATTTAAAACTTATTAATTAAAAAAAAGTAAAGAGCGTTGAGTTTCTAGGAGCTGATGCTCTTCTGAATGAAGTCATAAACATTCCATATACGACAGATTAGTGTAGGTCAGTTGTGGTGCAGGAGATGGAGTAGATGAAGTGTGATACTGAGCACTGTCAGAATACACAGATGATACAGAGGATGGACCATAGTAATGTGCCTGATGACATGGTTTCATCATTCCTGTTTAGTTACTGGAGAAACCTCTGATTGTACCTGAACATTGATGCGTTGCCTCATGTTTTTCTCTCAAATTTTGAATTTCTGACCGAATCAGGTGTTTTTGTGTAGAAGTAAATTCCTGCCTGTATAGAAGAAGACTTTTGAAAAAAAAAGATCTGGTTTGTTATCTGAACTAATTTCCATCTCGAGTAGCTCTACCTTCCCACTCTCTATATCAAGTATTTATCTGTATCTATTTTGTGTGGGTCCTTTATTTCTGACGCTCAGTTTCAATTTATTTATATTTGATCTTTTGATACTAAAATGAATAATTTTTCCTGCTTGAGAGCTGCCTTCATAATTTTTAAGACTCAGATTTTCCTATAAAGTTCCTGGTTGACTTGTAGAAGCTATTGGTTTATCTGCCATTGTAAAATCAGAAATTGTATCTTTCTTTGTTCCTACTTCTGATATGGACGAACCCTGAAAATAGTCTGTATTAAAACTATCATTGATTTCATTGACCAGATATTTATCAGACAGTTCTGAATCTTGTGTCAAAGATAAAATGTCTTCCCTCGCATCATTTAAGGACATCAAAACATCCCTAAGGAACAATAGTTGGTTGTAAAATGCCCAGAAGCTTGTGGTTTTGATACAGGCATCACTTCCAGCTTTTTGTTTATCCAACTCACGCAGCTAGGACATAAAGTAAGCATGGCGATTTTTCCATCTAATTTTGGCAACATTCACTGAAACATTAAAAAAAAGTCTGTGTAGTTAGCAATGTAAAGAATAGAGGTTTTACTTTTGAATGAAATTATGTGATAAAGTCTAACTATCCTGGCAACTGGGGACTCGTTTACTTCTCTTGCTGAACTTTCAAAATGGGAAAACAACAGTATCGGAAATAACTATCGAAACATGTATGGTTTTATAAAATAAGTTGAAAGATGAGTAAATGCCATCTCCCACAAGAGATATGTGGTATTCAGTTACAGATAAGTTCTACGAAAAATGGAATTTTCCTAATTGTATTGGGTGCATTGATGGAAAGCATATACGAATGAGAGTTCCTTCTAATAGTGGATCAACATGTTACAGCATTAAGTATTTTTCCTCCATTATTCTTCAAGCCGTTGTGGATGACAACCGCAAACTAATTGCTATTGACTTAGGTACTCGAGGAAGACAAAATGATGGTGAGAATTTTCAGACATATCTTTTTCATAGACTATAGGCCAATAAACTCAATGTTACAGAAGACAGACCTCTCCCTTTTACGGATATAGAAGCGTCATTTCTGCTCCTTTGTGATGAAGGATACCCTTTACTTCCTTAATTGATGAGACCTTATCCTGGCAGAGTCTTGGATGATAAGAAACTTTATTTTAGCTATCGGTTGAGTCGTGCAAGGAACGGTGTTGAATGTGATTTTGGCTTAATGACAGCTGAAAGGAGACTGTTAAACAAGTCAATTGAGACAATTTATAACAGCACGCTATTGAAATGGTAAAGGCAGTTTATATTTTCACAAGTACGTTTGAACACATGATGGGTTTGAGGCCTATAGCACTCCACAACTGAGTCAGACAACAGGCAGAAAGGATGAAGACATGGTGCTGGTTAACCATCGCTTTACAGCAGTTGCACTAAGAGCTAGGGAAACATTAAAGGTCTACTTCAATGGTGTTGGTGCAGTTCCATGGCAAGAAGACTATAATCTTCCAGTAAACATCATTCGTAGACACAACATGGACCAAAACAATATGTCATAATTGGTGCTGTATTTAAGTTCACAATAAGTTTAATTGTTTTGATGTTTTCACCCCATGAAACATTTTGTGTCAATAAAATATTTCCAGAATACCTATTTTTTCCAGAGTTTTCGTGTTTTCATATAGCTAAATAGACGCATTCATTCTTTCACACTCTCACGTTATTCACTTCTTTCGCCCAATGTGGTAACGCTCTCTATAATAGGATTCTATACTGAATGAAGAAAAATATATCTGAGACATACAAAACTTATACGTAAAACCCTATTTTATATTAAAATAATAACCACAAAATAAAGATACCTTGAATCAATAAACACAAAATGTCACTTACCATCAACGCCAACTTCCTTGGCAACTTCTGCCCACAATGCTTTTAGGATTTTAGAGTTTTTCCTCCATTCATCTGCTAAGTCCCATATCGTTTTCCGCTTGTAAAAAACCAAGATCAGCAGCTTCTCCATGACTCAACGCGTGGTGGCTAGGTGAAATTATCCGACACAACTGATTCTTTCGCTACATGCCTGGCGACTTGTTAGGCTGGTTTGGTGGGTTGGAGGAGGCAGTGCGGCCGGTGCCATCTGGCTGCCTTTGACGGAAACGTGCCTCACGAGTTACTTGGGGGGGGGGGCTTCCTTTTTTCACCACCTGGTGGTTATTAAAGGCAGGCGGGGGGTCCCGGNGCGACTCACCACCCACTACCCTCCAGGTAAACAACTTGCACTGCGGCCGCACCTAGGCAGTTGTGGGTAACGGAAACCACGAAGAACACAAACTTAACATTCAAACCTTCCATAATTTATTCATTAATAATGATTCCTACCCAACTTAACTTAAGCTAATCTTTCATACATGAATGTAGGGGAGTTTTATCCTGGACCCCCACCTCCTTCTTTAAAGTGGTGCAATTAGGATATTACACTCGAGCTACTTATAATCGCTTCCTTGAGGTTTCTTGGAAGAACTTGACTATTGATATAAGACTACTTATCTCTATGGAGGAACTTGACACTTCCTACAGATAATGGCTCACCCTTTCATCACCACCGACACCACTACACCTATAACACATAACGGTTCATTCCCTACGAACAGTGATGCTCCTCTCTTCCCCCACCCTTCCCCTTTGACACACATAATCCCTCCCCCACCACTTAACAATTAATCCTCCTCCAACAATTTCTATCGATCCTTATACATACTTAATAAACTATATTATATACTCGTGCATAATTTATAACCGTTACTACAACTCCTCATTGTATAAAGAAAGCTTCTTATGCTCTCTAGCATGTCCTGACAAGTATTTCAAACCTCACAGACATCACAGTTGTAAAGGAGGTACGCTTGCCCAGAAAGTCTCTTGAAAGCCTATGAAAATATAACCCTCCCTCTGTATTCCCATATTTTGTTTACCTTTACCTCCTTCTCTAGGGCTCTACATTTATATAAGTCACGAAACATACATATAATAGTTTATTGATCATAAAATGCATTGTATTTAGGCGAAATTTGATCATTATTCGCACATTTTCTATAGAAAAAATGTGTTTATCATCCATTGATCTCAGACAAACTTCATGAATGATAAAGTAGCTCACTTTGAGCCTAAAAAAACAAATTTTCTTACTCTAAAATTTCCCTCTTCCTTCATTGTGAATACTGATTAATTAAATACTACAATCTCAACCACATGCATACTAATGTATTTTACACTCTAACCCACCGCACCCCTCCAGCATCACACACTGTAGAATCCCTACTAGCATAGTGACCTTAATTTAAATGATTAAATATTAATTAGAGACATAATAACTAAACCGAACTACCAAACATAGTGAAGTACTATTAAAATGCAATACATACATCAATAAATACGTGTATACAAAATAAAAAATACATAAAATGCGTGTAATACATGAAAAATATTAAGTAAAATACCCCCATTTCCCTCTATAATTCCACCATTCTTCTTCCTTAAATTGCTTCCACTCTTCTTCTCTCACTTGCACACTTACTGCTATCTGCTTCTCCCAAATCTTCCTTGGCTGACCTTGTGGTCTTTTTCCTACATACTTCATTTCCATCATTTTCTTTGGCATCCTCTCTTTTTCCATCCTCATTACATGGCCATACCATCTCAGTCTTGATTCCTCTACTACCTCATGTACTCCAACATCCTCAATACATGGCCATACCATCTCAGTCTTGATTCCTCTACTATCTCATGTACTGCAACATCCTCATTACATGGCCATACCATCTCAGTCTTGAATTCCTCTACTATCTCATGTACTCCAACTCTTTCTCGAATAACTTCATTCCTAACCTTGTTTCTCCTCGTGACAGCTAACATGCTCCTCACTAATTTCATTCCCATGGCCTCCACTTTCCTAGTCTCTCTTACATTCAATGTCATTGTTTCTGCTACGTACGTGACAATGGGTACAAAGTACGCCCTATACAACACTTCCTTACACTTCAAAGGCACTTATCTTCTCTATAGCAGGTATCTTACACATCTATAGAACAACTCTCCCTACACATACCATTCACACAATACATTATATAATACAACGTAAACCATACATACATTACAAAACACACTAAGCGGCGGCTGCTCGGTCGGTATAGCTTGCTCGCGGGCTGACGCCATGGAGTTTTGATATGAATATATACAATACATAGATATACATATACATACAACCAGTTATACTCAAATTTATTAATAAACAAATACTAAATTATATATATTTACAAAATTACAAATACACATAAATAGATACGCATATACAGGTAAAACTTATAAGAAACCATTTAAGTGTAAAATGGAACTGGCATCAATGACTGGAACCATTCAAGCTAGGAGTCATAATTTGGTTGATTTCCCCATTTAAAAAAAACATATATGTCTAAATTGCTAAAGAAGGAGCTCTCTAATGTATATGTTCATTCACTTATCACTAAACTTCACATTTCAACAAACTTCAACAGTGATAATTACTGACATTCATTTTTCGAAATCATGTGTTATAGTTCTATGAAAGTTGAACTACATACAAAGTTCATAGTCATGCTTGATCCTTATACTACATTTGTTTATTATCTCTATATTATATAATAGCGAAATCCCTGACTTATTTACTGACTGACTCACTCACTCATCACTAATTCTCACACTTCCCACGAAGCAAGAGGGCTGAAATTTGACACAGGTGTTCCTTATAAGCTAATTTGGAAAAGTAAAGGTGTTTCATTCCGATGTTTTGTGATTAATGGGGTGAAATTGGGGTAGCTACCCTAATCAACTATATTGTTTTATAAACTCTTTTTAAGCGTTTAGAGGGTAATAATCCAATATGTTTGTTTTAATAATGCCTTCGAAAAAATATATCAATAATTATTGTTAACCCCGTAGATGCTTCTAAGGGGTGTAAAAACTCCCCACGAGAAAAAAAATACATGGTCACCTCCTCACGGTGTTTCTCAGGTAGCGCTAATAACCATTCCATTAAGATTAAAACAAAAATTCCTCATTTTCATCCAAAAATACATAATAACACAATGAAATTTGATCTTCGCTGATTGAAAGCTTGCATACAAACATGATGGGATATCAAATTAAGAATGTTTGAGCCCTGAACTTGTTGAGCATAGCATGCAGGGGAGTATAGGTAGATAGAAATAAGAGCTGGGAACCGCCTCTTTATTCATAATAATTGTCTTGTTCTGACTATCTATATGATTACCAAACCCTTCCTTCACCTCTGACAATACTTTTATTAATCACAACTTGCGAATGTGTGGAATGCCAGGCCTCCACCGTGGTTCGGATTCCACGTTAAACTGTAGGTCCTTCATTTCATCTCACAATCACTCTACCATTACACATTAGCGTAAGTGCGTATAACCCGAATGGGTAGTAGGACACGGTGCTAATAATTAATTATACTCAATTTGAAACCACGAAAAACTTGGCTTAGTCAGGGTAGTTTGGTGTGACAGTGATAAGTCGTAATTTTGTGTGACAGTGATGATTCAGGGTATATTTTATTAGCTAAATCAAGGTTTTAAATTACAGTGATAAGCGAGGTTAATTTGGTATGATAGAGATAATTTAGAATAATTTGATATGACAGGAATGCGTCAGAGTTATAGATAAGTCAAGGTAGTTTTTTATGTGACAAGGATAAGACAGGATAATTTTATGTGACAGGGTTAAATCAAGGTGAGTTGTGTATATCAGAGATAAGTCCTGAAGCTTTTAAAAAACACACTGAGATTTTAATATAAGCTTTCTAATTTTTTTCAAAATCCAAAGTATATGATCATACAATAAATAACCCATTGTAAAATATTAGTTTTATCTACAATCTATAAGGTTTTGTGAGGAATCTAGACAGATTCATCTTTAATAAATATTGGCGTGCAACCCAAACGGATAGTAAGACGTGATTCTTTTTTTTTTAAAAAGAATTCTTGTGTCAATAATTTACTAGAAAACTGAAATTAAATCAAATGTTGATAGTAAATACATATTATTTTGGTCCATTAGGCCTAGAAAAGTCAGGTAATTTCAAAATTATCAGTGTGTATCAACCCTTACAGCCTGACGGGTAGTCAGTGTACGTGGTACACACACAAGCAAGGTTGATTGTTTTTTACTGTCTCGTGTTTGACACTTAGTTCACCCTTTTCACAACGTATGATATGTAGCTTAATAGCACAGGATTATGATGTTGAACTTTAAGGCACGTCACCCATAAATTCAAAAAATAAAACCAAAAGCTAAGCAAGCCACGTAATAACTACTCCAATGCAGCTGGAACGCTTGTTAGTAAATCTGCACTCGAAATTTCCCTATCCTTACCTCGTTTTGTTACGTACTCGAGCGTTCTATTAGCAATCAGGGTATCTTTACAGTTGGCCTGTGCCCCTTCATGGGTTGAAGGACATGAGAGGCTTAACCCACACACAAGAAAAGGCACCAGTCTCATCTTGTCTGGTTTTCCAATGACTAGGAGGTCTGAACTAGTATCTTGGTTGGGTTTACCACTCCTCCTTCATGCAATGAGTGTGACATTCCCTTAAATCTTTATCCCCTCATCCCTACCTTCATAGTGTTAATATACAGCTAGACGGACGTGTACTAAGACGGGGTGTGTAAACAAATTCTAGCGTGATAAGAACAAGAAAAGTAAATATGTTTTGGACTAGTGCAGCTACTTTAGTAAAGAGGGTTGGGTTTAAATCCTTACAGACCAGATCATCTTGTATCAATATCTTTGTTACCCAACCCATCAGAAAAGATTGTATTTCTTAAAATTAAATATTATTACAATTATCCATGAGAAAATATGTAATAAAAAATCAAAATAATATAAACTTAAGTATTTTAATCAAATTGATAACCAAACAAAGAAAACAAGTTAACACATAAACTAAAAGTTTCAAAATTTTCTAAAACACTTTTAGACTTGTTCTTTTCATTCCAATGGATGTTACGTAGAATGGAAAGGAAACTTTTGCGAATAGGAATGAACAGAAATGGGGAAAAAATTTATAGAAAAATAAGTTGACCTACTTAAAATACTTTGATGTGAGCCGTAATATTTCTTAGCTCTAAATTGCCCTTCAAAGTTGTCCGTTCAGTTCAATTTAACGTGACGAGATAGCGAAAGTGAGGGAGAGAGAGAGAGAGAAATCACGTTTACACGTTGGCAACTTGGAAGCTCTCACTTGCAATGTAAACTTGGGTATTAAAAAAAAAATAGCGGCACTGGAAAATCACCTGGGTAGAGATTTGGTACACTCCGTAGTATATGTAACTGAACACATTTGATGGTTCCGGTCCACTTATTTTATCCTTCAATCTCTAACCTTTATTTTAAGTACCACGTCTTACTACACGTTCGGATTATACGGTTATGAACTAATTAATTTAATCGATTAGGAATTGGGGAGATTATATTTAAAGGCATTGAACCCACACTGGCGTGGAGGGAGAGTGGAAAAACATTCAAGAAAAACCCACCCCCAGTTCACCCGAGTGAGATTCGAACCTCAATATCCCCGTCCTCAGCAACGCCATATATTAATTAGGCTGATGTGTTATGGATGAGGAAAGATGGATTTTTAGAAGAAAAGTACTCACACTTGCGCGGATGATGTATGGAAAACCATCATTTGGCTCAGAACGTTAAATATATATAAAAATATATTATATTATTTATGCATAGTCTACATAGGTTGTCCGTCGTCGAGTTTGGCTTCTCTAAGTTCTAATGGTGACCTGGCGGTCTAGGGGTGTGCTGGGGTCCGGGGTTCAATCCTCAGTCCCGGCACAAATTTATCTGATTACCAAACCCTTCCTACACCTCTGACAAGACATCTTGTGAATGTGGGGAATGCCAGGCCTCCACCAGTGGTTCGGATCCCACGTTAAACTGTAGGTCCTCCATTTCATCTCACAATCACCCTACCATTACACATTAGCGTAAGTGCGTCCAACCTGAACGGGTAGTAAGACGCGGTGCTAATAATAATAATAATAATAATAATCTAAGTTCGAGCCTAATATTCTCTCTATGGTACTTTCTATAACGTACCAACTATAGGATAGCCCGGACACTCTGTTTGGATCATAACAACATTTTTTAACTCACCGCGTCTTACTACCCATTCGGATTACACATCCTATGTGCCAATTACACAAATAGTTTTGAGATTATGAAGGTTTAATTTAGAGGAAGCGCACCCACATTTGTGTGGAAGGAGAGTAGAGAAACATTTAGTTAACATCACCCTCAGTGCAACCAACCAGGATCGAACCCTGATCTCTCCGTCTTCAGTGGTGTAGTCTAACACAAGAGTAGTGCGTTAGACTAAACCACGATGTATTCGTCTCATGCAATGACTAGAGCAGTTTGAAGGATTGTATTAGTAACCCACCTTGTCTCACTAGCTCCTGGTGGAGAAGATGTGAACCAAAGCAATGGATGGAGCCTATATAGAGAGGCAAGGGCGTAGAATATAACGAAGTCGCTCCACCCAGAGTTCCAAGTGCCGAGTTTGAAATTGGACTGGTAACGGTTTTTGAATACAGAGTAGGTCTGGCTGTTGCATGCATGTGTAATACAGTCTCTATACCACGCGCGCGCACGCGCGCATGTGTGTGTGTGTGTGTGTGTGTGTGTATATACATGTACTGTACGTGTCGTTGGGATGAACTAAAATGCATTATTGTATTGAAGAAGTTGGTCATGTGAAACTTAGTTTGCAATATGAATTAAATTTATTATTTCATATTAATTTCAAGTAAACTAATTTTAATGGGTGTTTATTTTATTCGTGTATCAAACGTGCGCTTTATAAAAAAAGACTAAACTATATCACCTCTTCTTGTTATACAAAAAAAAAAAAAATATTTAAAACTATTGAACTATTTCATACACATATAAAGATAATATAAAACACATCATTTATGTCATTCAAAAATAAGTAATTATAGATTACATAATCTATTATATCATATAAAAATTAGAGATTTCAAAATAAATTATTTATATCATACACATATAAAATAATATACTTAGAAGGTGACCTGGCGGTACAAGAGTAAGGTGTCGGACTTCTGTGCTGGGGGTTCGGGGTTCAATCCTCGGTCTAGGCACAGATTTATCTGATTACCAAACCCTTCATTCAACTCCGACAATACGTACGTGTATTAATCACAGATTGTGAATGTGTGGAATGCCAGGCCTCCACCGTGGTTCGGATTCCACGTTAAACTGTAGGTCCTTCATTTCATCTCACAATCACCCTAACCATTACACATTAGCGTAAGTGCGTATAACCCGAACGAGTAGTAAGACACTTTAATAATAGATAATAATAATAATAATATATTTACAAGACATCTATATAATACACAAACATGTGATTATAGAAAAAAAGTTTATATCATGCAAAAAATAAGAGATTATCAAAATACATCACCTATCTCGTACACAAATATTATATTGTAGAAGACATTATCTTTGACTACTCCAGGTTACTTAAAATGTGTAGCCATTATTTCTAAAATGCCTATCCATTTTAATGTGAAATATTAGATGTAGAGATTGAGATTTTACGATATATTTTAAATAAGAACATTTTCCATATATTTTCATCAATAGGTGAAGGGGCTGGGTGGAGAACGCAGCACCTTGAGACTATTACCCATATGCTTTATATACATAAACACATCAAATGGTTGTGAGGGGGGGGGATGAGTGGTAAGAAAGGATCAGCTGGCCCACATTTTCGGGCAAAATGGCCGTCATCGATACTCCCTCAAACGTTTCGTCCTCAGAAGGCCCCCAACGCCCCACAATTCTATCCTATTTTTCACCCCCCCCTCCCACTCCCTCTTACCCCACATTGCCCTTCTCTCCATAAACTTTCCCCCCTCTAACCTCTACCCCTTTCTTCACTCTCCTTCTCAGGAAACTCAGAACCTAAAACACTTATTTCCTTACGAATGGTGGTGCTAATCTCCTTTTTTAACCTTCGCATGGGACAGTGCCAATATAATTGTAAATTATATTAATATTTTAGGTGTTGTTACGATTTTAGTCTAAAGCTTTTTGAATAATAAATTTGTATTCCAAAACCTAAGATAAACACCGTCAGTGAGAAAAATAACAAAATATTGTAAATTTGTTCACGCATACTGCTTCATTGATATACTTCCCTCAAGAAAACATAGTTAGGGTTCACGTACTATCCTAAGGATATTGACGATCAAGTCCTAAAAGAGCACGTTGCATGTAAAGCTGTTGATGCCGGCATGATGCAAGATAACATAATGTGAAAACACTTGACACCAATCTCGAAAGAAATGGTGACCATTTTGGCCACATTAATCAGCTCTCTTTTAAGGAAGAGGTAATACAAGCTATTTTTTTTTTGTAAAAGTTGTGTATTTCATCACCATGTGTAGAAGCAATGTTGTGTATATCTACCCCATTTGACAGTTATATCTATTTTAAAAAGAAAAAATCAGATGGCCTTCATGGTTTTAACTTTTCTGGTTGTATTGTTAGATTGAAACTTACTCCGAAGAGGAATTGTGTAGATTTGAATATACCTAGATTCAGTTTTATTTAATAAGGGTGTACTGGTCAATTGATCCCTCTGTAATAGCTATAAAATTAATACAAAATACTAAATAGAATATAATTTATCAGAAATAAAAAAAAACACTAGTAAATCAAATCATTTGGTAAGACCTTGCTTCTTTCTAAATCAAGGGCTATTCTTCTTAAAAGTCCTACCCCTATATTTCCAAGCAAATTTTGTAAATTTCTTCTAAATTATACCTTATTAACCATTAACTATCAACTTATAAACATTCGTATAGCAAAGACGGATAAAATGACTCAACAAAAACACTCTCTGCTATTTATAACTAGATATGAAAATATTCTGAATAGAGACTGTTTATAAATATACATTTTTGAATTGATAAGGGGGTGATTATCTCTATTTACCACTCCAAAAATATGTGTGACACTTTCTAAGCTCCAAGCTAAAATGCTGAAATACGAAACAACTTTAATACTTCCTGTTTCGGTCAAACACTCGCCTGTGTTTGGTTTAGTCGGCGCTCCAAATAAGCAGTCTCCAGGAAATGAATAGATTTTTACTGGGGCAGGTAATCAATATAAGTGAAACGATTGAGAAGAAAAGGTGTTCTGTAGGTATTGGTGGGGAAGGGGGGGGGGTTACAAAATAAACCCGGGAAAAGAACAAGGCAGACGTTTGAACGGCGCTAAGCGATTCTCTTTTGTCTCTATGCGTTGTGACGTGGTGGCTGAAAAACAGTTGAATAGCGCTGAGAGGGAGTAGTGCGTCGGCCACGGCGGGGGGTGGGTTTGGGAGGATAGCTACAGAGTTGGTGACAAAAGAATGTTTTTTAGAAGAGAAAAAAGGATTTCATTATGAGGAAGAGGGGAGAGTTGAGAATGGGGGCACGAATTAACGTTCCACAATTTGCGCGTGGGCTTAAAACCTTCTGGCAGTCTCTGTTATATTACTTTATTTTGTTTCTNTATATATATATATATATATTTGTGTGTGTGTGGGATGAAACCTATGTTTGGACGAGTGCTCTCAAACAGAACAAATGCAGGATATTTGGAATAAAATACTAGAATTAAAATATAATATATAATTAATTTGATTAATTAGATTCAGTAGCCGCGTGGTCTAAGTCGTCACTCTCACCATAAACTAAACTGATGATGTTAGAGGGATAGAGTTCAAATCTCAGTCGGGTGTATTGATGGTGTTTTTTCCTAAATGGGTTTTTCACTCTTCCTCCATAAAAATGCGTGTACATTTCCTATTAATTCAATCCTAACCACAAAATATGCATTATTATAACTGGTATATATTCGTAAACCCAAATGGATAGAAGGACACAATGACCCCCTCTCCTCCCAATAAAGGTAATACTTGGTTTAAACGTATATCCCGAACAGATATTAAGATGCGGTAAATAAACCATATAAATTTACATAGGACATAGAAATAAATATATGGAACATATTTTTTTAATAAATAATACAAAAACTATTGTAATATTACAATTAAATTTCAAAATCAACTATATAAACATGATGCAAAGTGTGACCTGACTAAGAGTAAAAGTGCGATGAAATCTAAGTGGGGATAGCTCATCGTACATTAGCTATATTGAGATAGGTACTCGAAAAGGTATCAGTCTGGTCTTTTCTTAGTGGCCGATGATAAGGAAGTTTGGGGTTCGAATCTCATCATAAGGATTTTTAGCTGACATGTTTAATGATTTGTATACAAAATTATTAATATTTTGATAAGTAATATAAATACAAAAATATATTTGTTTGAGCAATACTGCTTTTTATTTATTTTTTAAAGCATTGAACAAACAATATTTTCTAAACGCCAGAATTTCGTAATATTTCGCGGCTGCTAGTTAAACATAATGTATAATATGTAATACATGATTAGAAGGACGTCTACTCCAAACATTTAAATAAAATTTTCACTTATTTACCTTATATTGATCAAGAGATGACATCAAATATTATGAATGGAAGTAATAGCCCTAACCATAATATATTGAACCCTTTGGTAATGCAAGGGTGTACTCCCCTAACCTTTTAAATAGAATTGTCACGTCATTACTTCCCCTCGTTTAAAAGATGTCATAAAGGATACCAAGCGCATGTGCTAATACCCAAAATTTAACGCAAATGCTAATGGAATGAAAGGGTAAACAACCCTTACTGTTACCGTGTTTAACCCACATGTTTCAAAATGTATCGTATATTATCAATACTATCTCCTGGCCCCTCTAAATAAAACCATACACGTTAAGAGATATAAAAACATCATGTCCAAACAATGTTAATAAAGTAAAAATAGGCAACTTGGACATTAGAATTGATCCCAGGGCTTTTAGATTTGCGTGACGATCCTCTAACCGCTAGCCATTCTGGTTAGTCTATTATCTAGAGACACTCCGGGTTCGATTCCCAAATCACTTGATATATGATTTTAGAATCAGGCATGTCCCTGATGATAACATCTATGTGGCAGATAAGGATATGATAGAAATCATTTGATTAAAGAACTAAATTTTATTTAAATATGGATGGATATATATTGAAGTAGGTGTATAGGAGGGGGAAGAGGATAGTTATAATCGAAACGCCCTAAAATAAATAAGACATTTTTGCAATAACGTAATACCCTCATCCGATAAATACATAAACGTATTACAATCGTTAGCTTTCATTAATATACATACATATCACTCGCATGTGAATGGGTTGGACCAGGAATGTGCAAACTACAGCCCGCGGGCCGGTGTTTTCAATCTGGCTTTGGGAGGATAAATAATTTAAATGTTATGCTTTGTGAAGCAGACTTTTTTTTATATACAACAAAACTGTATTTTTATAAAAACCATCTCAAAATCAACATTTGCGAATTTAGAAAATCATGTTCAAAAATATATAGCATTGTTTGCATTCTCATATTGATGTGAACAATGGTTTTCAACCATGAAACTTAGTATAGGTGATCTTATAAGCCGATTTACTGTAGAACATCTATCTTCTCTCTTGAGACTCACCTCCTCATAGTTCACTCATCTCACATCCCATCATATAAATCTTCTGAACCAACTTACTGTAGAACATGTCTTCTCTCTTGAGACTCACCTCCTCATAGTTCACTAATCTCACATCCCATCATATAAATCTTCTGAACCAACTTACTGTAGAACATCTGTCTCCTCTCTTGAGACTCACCTCCTCACAGTTTCACTCATCTCACATCCCATCATATAAATCTTCTGAACGAACTTAAATAAATGGTACGGAACTCTGCACAGACTTTCTCATTCCAGTGTTTATAAATTGAGTTATTCATTCAAAACTAATAATATATGCGAAAAGAAAAAAATATACACTAGCAAACCCAAGCTATTTTCGACATTTTATTAGGGGATGTATAATGGTTATCGCATTGCTATTAAATTCCTCATTTATAAATTTAGACCATTAAAAAAGGTAAATATTAAGTATTGACCATTTCCCATAGGAGGTTAAAGGAAAAATAACATTAACTTTTTGAGAGATTTACTTGTTTACTTACTCTAAGTTATTAGAGAATTACTGCGTTAATCTCAAGTAGTATCTCTGTACAACTAAAGCTCACAAAATTGTTTTGATATATTTGCCAATATCACGGAAACTATTGATTTTATAAAGATATATTTCAAATAATTTATTTCTATTTTTAATAGTACTACATTTTTGCAATGAAAAGTTATTTAGTATCTCAAATCGTTGCGGAGATACGGCAGTTTCTGCTTCTGTAAAGTACCGTAAAATTAATTTTCATGGGAAAGTGAAAATATCCATTTTATTTATAATTATAATCAACGCCTAGATACGAATTTTAGTCAAAATCGTTAGAGCCGATCCATAGACAGATGGCATTGCAAAAACATTATTATTATTATTATTATTATTATTATTAGCACCGCGTCTTACTACCCGTTCGGGTTATACGCACTTACGCTAATGTGTAATGGTAGGGTGATTGTGAGATGAAATGGAGGACCTACAGTTTAACGTGGGATCCGAACCACGGTGGCGGCCTGGCATTCCACACATTAACAAGATGTCTTGCCAGAGGTGTAGGAAGGGTTTGGAAATCAGATAAATCTGTGCCGGGACCAAGGATTGAACCCCGGCCGCCAGCACAGAAGTCTGACACCTTACCCCTAGACCACCAGGTCACCCATTGCAAAAACAACTTTTTATATTTCTAGGGGTCATGAAACGTCGTCATTCATCAACACCTCAGGTCGTAATACCTTTAGTGTTATAAAAGTATGTATATATATATATATATACATACATATATATATATGTGTGTGTGTGTTTGTGTGTTTTACCTGAAAATGGTTGGTTTTATAAATATATATATATATATATATACACCTACATATATATATATATATATGTGTGTGTGTGTGTGTTTGTGTGTTTTACCTGAAAATGGTTGGTTTTATAAAAATATATTATTATAATAAAATATTTTTATTATAATTATATATACACATTTTCAATGATAAGTAATTTCATATCCCAAATAGTTACGAAGATATGATAAAAAAAAGAGAATTTATGCATCAGACTGGAACCTTAAATTCATTTAGACAAGAAATTGAGGGTAGCCATTTTGTTTTTAATACTAAGCGACGTTTAGAAATGAGATTTGTTCAAAATCGTTAAGAGCCGATTTTGATAAAATCGATGTTTTCTCTTTTCACCCTTAAGTAAACTACCCTTAATTTTAGGGTTAAATACCCAATTCCAAAAACCCCTCGGGGAAAACCTTATGAAACACATAGATACAAAAATTTTAGCTCGATCGGTAAAACAGTTTAAGCTCTACTCCGAGGTACAGACAGACGGGCGGATAGACAGAGAGACAGAAGGACGGCAATCCAAAATCCAATTTTTGTTTCGGGGGGTCATGAAATATTGACATTCATCAAAATCTCCAGTTCTATTTTGTTGGTGATCACGATACTTTCTCTATCTTTAGGGTAGCGATAAAGTAAAAGTACCAAGCCAATGAGATTTTTATAATGGTTTTACATTATCAATTTATTTAATTAAAGTGATTCATGTCAATTTATTATGTGTGTTTATAAATTTTGTAATTTAATTTTGAAGAAATATTTACTAACAAAAAACTTTGGCCAATAACTTTTTTTTTATCATACAACTGTTGGGAAACATGGTGAAAAGTGCTCAATTGCGAGGAAGCTTTATTATTTAAAGGCAGTGTAAAATCTTAACGGATTATTGTATAGTTCACAACAATAGTTCAATCAATATTCCTGAACATGCCAGAGAACCAGTGACACCAATTGCATGTCAAAACCCGCCAATAAACTAATTACAATAATTACTCATTCATGTGTATCACATACTTATATGTGATGGCTATCAACAATATGAGTACTGATAGCTGATCCAAATTCAATTAATTGAAATATTACAACGTGGACACGAAAAAATTTAATCAACAAGATAGTTGTCTCACTTAAATGTGATATGTATTTTCGCACACACACACACACACACACACATATATATATATATATATATATATGAAAGAAGAGACATCATAATAACATAAGTATAATTCTATTATGAAATTTGAAAAATAACACCTGTACACGGGAATTGAACCAGGGATCTTTGACTTACTACGCCTATACTATAGCCATTAAGCTGTCCAGGTATCGTCTCTTGTCATTTTTCAATTTTCAAAATATGATATCTAGATGCGACTAAATTTGTAATAAAACATATATAATAGGTTTGGCTATTTGATACTTAATTGGTATGATTCATCTGAACAGTTTAATGATTATACATTATTAAGAACTTGTTTAATAAATATAAATGTTTTAAAACTTTTAACAAGAGCTATCACAATAATTATAACTCTATGTGGTGTTAGTCGATAAAAAATATACTTGAATAGTACATAACACATTTGATAATCCAAAGTATATGTATATGTTCACCAAACGTATTAAAATTCAAAGAATATAAAACTGCTATGAGATTGACCACATTTTTTTGTTAATACACCATTTAATTTTTTTCATTAACAATATATATATATATATTTTCTAAAGTCCTATTTTTTTTTAATTCCAGTGTATTACATTTGGGATAAGCTTAAAATAATTCATAAATTTATATACGTATATATATATATAAATTTATGAATTATTTTAAGCTTATCCCAAATGTAATACACTGGAATTTAAAAAAATAGTACTTTAGAATATTGTTTCAATTGTAGGCACACATTTTAAAATGAATCTAGATCAATGAATGTCAACATAAGACATAGATTGTCTTCCCCATGAACAAAATGTATTCCTTTTTTATTTTTAAAGATTTGTGATATTCTTTCACACGGGCTTTCAAAATATATAAAATGTATTATTATTATTTTAAGTATTTATAACTTCATAATACATAGAATTCTTTATACAAATAAAATAAAACCGAACGAAATCCAACTTAGCCGAACATTACTGAAATTAACTGAGTTTTTAAAAAAGAAACATTCCTTTTATTATTCAATTTAACTCAACTTAACTATTAAATCCAGTTAAATAACTTATTTATATTATAGTATTATTATTATTATTATTATTATTATTATTATTATTATTATTATTATTAGCACCGCGTCTTACTACCCGTTCGGGTTATACGCACTTACGCTAATGTGTAATGGTAGGGTGATTGTGAGATGAAATGAAGGACCTACAGTTTAACGTGGAATCCGAACCACGGTGGAGACCTGGCATTCCCCACATTCACAAGATGTCTTGTCAGAGGTGAAGGAAGGGTTTGGTAATCAGATAAATCTTTGCCGGGACCGAGGATTGAACCCCGGCCACCATCATAGAAGTCTGACACCTTACCCCTAGACCACCAGGTCACCTATATTATAGTAACAAGAATACAAATTATAAACATCACTCATCCGGCTTAAAGAACGATAAAACACAAAATAAGTAATTTTAATAATATTTACTTGAATTATTTATATATTTTCGTAATTTCGAATGCATGTACTAGATAATAGGGACATTCAACTTCTTAACTGAAGGTAAAAGATTAACATGGAAGAGATAACACAAAGAAAAAAAGCCATTACGACCGTAAGTTCGGTAGGTGAGTGTTGAAGCATGGCCTCCTGATGTAAGGCAGATATCACCTACTAGTATAATCGTCCCCACAACCCTTGTTCTTTGCCTGAGGGCGGCTACAAAGCTTATAGGGAAGGTAA
>CABFVZ010000648.1:154660-257967 GCA_902151445.1 Timema monikensis
CCCCCCACGCTGTCCCGCCTCCAAACAGGGGAAGTAAGCGCCGCGCCGGCGAGACGTTAATGAAATGGCCCACCTTTGATCCGCTTCACGGGCACCGGAAAGTGAAGCAGGCCGATCTTGCCCGGGTGCAAGGGCTCTACTCCCAATGGTCTCCATTTGTATGGCTAATTGCAGATAGTTTGGCAAGAGATCCCGCGGTGAGGCGGTGTTATCCATACTAAGTAGTTTCAAAGGGGAGGGTTGAGCTGCCAACATCCAGCTCTGAGGCAGTGTTGCCAACACTTTAGTGCGGATAGTCTCAACTTGGGAAATATCGAGGATCTCTCCCAAGTTTGGTAGCAGCAAGGACAACTGAGGAGCTGGTTCAGGTAATAAGTAACCTGTGATAGCTAGTGGCGTTTAGTGGATTGTTGCCAGGGTAATCAGTACCTGTGGTATATTCTCACCCGCTTGGTCCCCATTTGAACAATAACACGTTGACTACAATCTACATACCCAACATTGGAATTCATGTTCGTCGATACCTGACCAACGAGTGACTGAGTGTTGATAACAAGTCAATGTTACAATTTAAACTAACAGTCTACCCCGAAAACATTCCATCTGGGTTTTTTAATTATTGCACTCACAATTTTTATTTTTTCGTCAGTGCTCCTTTCGGGTTTTGTGCTATAAATATTATTTACGTTTATTAATTAGGAATTAAGAATGTAGGACTTATTGTATGGGAGGAAGAGTGGGAAACCATTTAGAGAAAACCAGCCCCAGTACAATCAACCGAAATTCAAACCCAATGTCCCCTTCATTGATGATGCAGTCCAACGTGATAGTGAAGGGTTAGATCTTACAACCACCGATGTGGGTAGCGTTTCAATGAAAATACGGTAGAAAAATATTGCATTATATAACTATGCTCAGTACATCAAGTGGGGATTTAAGCCCATCTCCCGAAACGGAATATCTCCCTTACAGTGAGACCAAGCTTTACTGTACGTACGAATTCATTTACGTGCTGACTTCCCGATATTTTATCCTAAAATTGATGTTAAGTGCGATGTCTTATGTTATTACGTTTGGAATGTAACTAAAATGATTGAGAAAGTAAAAGTGTATTTGGATATGAAAACAAAGTCCAAATTAGAAGGCTGGTGTTGGATACAAAAAGCTTAAGTGAATATGGGTCTTTGTCATCGGCTGTCTAGTCTATTGTGAAGAAGATAACTTAGACTATTTGACCACCGAAGTGGATCTATATTCAGAAAATTTTGTTTATTCTTACTCAAGTACAGTTCTTTGTACTATTACAGTTGTTCAAGACTATTTATGTATTTTAATTGATTAAGTTTAAAATGACGTTATTGGCTTATTTCATTCGAATATTTTTATTTAAACACTCTCTATGTATTTATGGAAACACGAGGTGTACTGGCTACTTTATTTTCACAAAATTCTTATCGTTAGAAATGATTCCTATATTTTTAGGACTTAAGACTTTTACCTTTAAATATTTAAGTTTATTTCAAAAAATATTTGTATTTGTAAATCCCCTTTTTCATCTAATTAAATATTTATAAATGCCTTAAGAATGCTGAACTCACAAAAAAAATGTAGCTATATCAAAATTAATATGTCCTTTATACCATGATTAAGGGTAACCAAAATATTCTAGGATCCATTAAGAAAATAAATGTAAATAATGTTTTAACAATAACTCAGATGTCTAGCAGAGAAAAGTTTGAACGTAGCAGTATATTTTATGAAACATCCTCTTTGGTATAGTGACAGTTTAGAACTCGTGAGTCTGATATCAAATTAACATTATGAAGATGAAGTAAAGATACTTACTAAATGCTGTTCTCCATTGCGATTGGGTTGTTTCTAAAAAGATTTGTGTAAAAACATAAATACATTCATCCAGATAAAATGAGTATCTCCACTATAAGTTCCCACTGAAATATTTTTTTTTTCCACACCATCTCAAAACCCATTTGGTCTGTGCGCATGTAGGTATATTATAACTACGCTAAGGATTTATAATAATATAAAATGGTATAGTTTAAAGTAAATGTACCATATTTGCGGTAATGGAGGGTATGAAATCATGTCATACCAACTACCCTAAGTACATCTAACCAGTATTCGAACCCCAATCCACCATCAATCCAGTTTAGCTCGAGAGTCACGCGTTAGACTACACGATCAACGATTTATCTTTAAAATAGTTGAAAATACTTCATAACTCACTTGAACATCTAGATACACTTCATTTTAGGATTCGTTTATATGTTATATACTAAGAATGAAAGACTTCCGCCATCTAATCTATCAGTTAGGTATGTTAATACCGAATTTTTCAAAACATTGATATGCCAAATATTGTTGGGTAGTTTAAAAACGTTCAGGGGATGTTACGAGGAGGTTATAAACATATGTGACTGTTATAGCAAATATTAATATAATATAAATACATATTTGACCGACATAGCAAATATTATTATAATATATGTATACATATATGAGTGACATAGCAAATAATATTATAATATTTAATTTGCTAAATAATTGCAAATAATGATTGATAAATAAGTCTATCTGACAATAAAAATACAAATGGAAGGCCTACATGAATTACTGCAATTAAGATTTATTGCTTACGTCGACTTTTGAAATAACTGTGTGGAAAATTTATTCGCAGTATCCCACGTTTAGCCCCGACGAAGCGAACACGACAGAAAACCACAACTCAATCGCTCGGTGCTACAAACAATGTAGAGTTACATTACATGAGCCAGTGCTAGCGCACCTATCTCTCACTTGGGGTGCTGGGGCTCATTACTGACCAGCTACCATGAGGAACAATTCATTCATGGAGTTGCAAGTAGATGAGCAACTTTGTTGAATATAAAGTTAAATTTCTTGTAATTTTTAGAAAACGAACTGTATAAAAACTTATTAAATAAAAATATACAAATTCAAATAATGTGTTACATTTAACCATTAAGCTAATAATATTGTTCACACAGTCTAGGTCATGGGGTTCACCATTAACTGGATTACAGGTTGCAGGATTATTGGTGTTCTAATCTCTATCTGGTGTACTAAGAAATATTTCCTGGATTGGAACTTTGAGGTTTCTCATCTCTTACGATAATGCCGGTACATTTATTTTGACTACTATTGTCATCACTAACTCATGGTATGAGCTGCTATTATTTTAAACCTAGTGTTAAAGCTTATTAACTAAATACTATTTATACAAATTAGTTTTAAGAGTCCGTCTATTGACTTCTGGGCTGGTTTTGACTTTAATTAGTAATAATAATAATAATAATAATAATAATAATCTCTTCCACTTAACCAACGATGAATACAACATTCATACAAACAAATTTCTATAAATGAACATTCAAATGAGTAGAAAACCATTCGCATGCTCACTAATACACTCATTTAAAGCTCATGGGGTTTCAAGAGCCCAGTTTAGCTTATTTTACAAGATATATTGCGGGACCGCACGATTGAAGAGTATTTTTGATGTTACGTGATGAGTAGAGTTATCTAGTTTGTTTCAAGCCTGAGCATGTATTTGAGATCTATGTATAGGAATAGACACAATGTATTATGATCTACTAGCACGGGTGTGTTTATCCTTCAGAAATAAGAACCATGAGGAGAAGTATTGAGGCTAAGATTTGGATAATAGTTTGCGAAGCAATACTAATAAGTGTAGCCTTCACCTTTCATTTATTCTTAACCAACCCGGTTTATTAAAATACATAGAAATATGCTCATGCCGTTTTAAGTTAAATATATATTGAAGACATGTGTTTTGTAGTCGTTCATTCTTTATAATCAAGTGGTGTATTCGTGGAATCAGACGGAATCATGACAATAAGTGAGATGATTCAGCGGTTCAGTTTTTACAGAATCAATTGAATAAAATCCTTTTATTATTTATTATATTTATTATTATTATTATTATTATTATTATTATTATTATTATTATTATTATTATTAGCACCACGTCTTACTACCCGTTTGGGTTATAAGCACTTACGCTAATGTGTAATGGTAGGGTGATTGTGATATGAAATGGATAGGAACTACAGTTTAACGTGGGATCCGAACCACGGTGGAGGCCTGGTATTCCCCACATTCACAAGATGTGATTAATACACGTCTTATCAGAGGTGAAGGAAGGGTTTGGCAATCAGATAAAGAAAATCATGACTGTAAAAAATATGAATTGAGAAAAGGTACTAAGTAAATTTTTTTTTTCTAGATTTGAAACACATTAGGGCTACTCATACGTTTTCGACAGCCAAAAACTACCTAAAACACCCAAAGAGAATCGTAATTAGCTACAACGCTGTTTTTAAACAGTTCAAATATTGATTGTTTTCTAGTAGTTACAGTTAAGCAACTTCTACGGCATTATGTCTAAACGGATTAAACGAGTCACGAGGGGGTGCACTTATAAGGAACTACGCATGCGCAGAACATATTCAAAGAAACCTACAATTTAACTTTACAACCTTGATAGGAGGGACTAAACATTTTCACACCATTAGAGATCGTTAGGAATCACTCAAATGAGTACATTCTATTAAATGTGTAGGCCCAAGAACGAATGGGTTGAGTTTACTACTATCTCTACTTCCAGACGCTGAAACTGTATTTTACCATCACTATAGGTGAGTTCCCTTTCCTTACCCTGCAAGGTGTCAGTCTCTTACTTGACGGGTGACATTATGGCTCTTTCTTGTAGGTTACGTCATGTTATAAACGGGTCTTATAAGCGTAATAACTTACGGAGGAAATATAATGTATGTGGAATAAATGTTAGACCATTATCATGTTATAATGGTAGTAAGGAGGTCAGGGTTTGAGTACCAACCAGGTTTACTGAGGGTGATATTCACTACATTTTTCTCCACTGCCTCTCCAGGACAATAAGCTTACATTCCCTATCAACTTTATCTTCCTCGTCCTCACTACATTAAAGTAACTAAACGCGGATGGTCCAGACGGATAGTATAATGTACATTTATCAAAAATTATATTTCCCTAATCTCACCTAATTAGTGCCAATAAATGGATCATTAGAATGAGCAATACAAAACTGTCCATATAAAATCCAACAAGAGTATCACGCAGAAGAGTCAAATGTTCAAAATTTTCTTTTGATTTACATCGTTTTGACGAAGCTAAAAAGTCTTAAATAATAATATAATTATGATCATGATAAAACTGATGATGTTGTTGGTTTACTGCCAAGATTTCAAAAGTGGCCGCGTAGAGCGTTGAGAGACCGTAAGTCCTTCAATTATGTGAAAAGGCTGCCCCTCCCCCCGATAGCTCTTCACCACCCTCCCCCTGCGCATTAATAACTAGGATGTAAACAGAAAAGAAGCAACCGAGGACTCTTGAGATATGATACTATCCCTCCCTTTCTCTGTCACCCAGACTAATAGCGAACACCGTGCATCCCCTAGGATCTACACCCCCTCTACCCCCATCAACCCTCTTTGCTTTGTATTTGACTGTCTCTCTTTGTATACGTCCGTTTGATGCTCTGGAATATGGAGGGATATAATAAAATAAGGTGGGGGAAAAAAACCACACAGCGAAGGTTTGTGAGTTGAAACCAGAGATTTAAAAGGTTCCAACAATTTGGAATGTTTTCAGACTAAAATTCTCAGTTTATTAAATATCAGAAAGGAATAATGAAAAGTGAGAAATGTTTAGTTAACAAAGTCTAAGATTTATAATTAGAAACAAAAATGGTTTATCATCAACGATTAGAGCTACGTTCTTTGACTCGATTATGAACTTAGATTTTAACGCCATTCAAACTAACAACAAATTTACATGTACAGTGGCAGTTGTAAAATGTCTCTGACTTACATTGGAACAATAATTCAGGGTAAACCTAAGGGGGTTGTCTACACGTACCCATAATGATATTATGACTGTGATTATAGTAAATATGGAGGTGTGAGCCAGTGAGAGTTTTAAACCAGCCTAATTTACCAATCCCTGGTGACCCTGGTTCCCCTTAAAAGAAACATACTCAAGGTACCATCTAATAATGGAACCCTGCACCCCTTGGTTTGTAGGCGGGTGCACTGACCACTACACCACGGGGCCTATAATCCAGTAATTGTGATAGTCACTACGACAACAGAAGAGTTAATCAGACAGCCTCGTTCTACTTAACAAACCTTACTGCTGATTAATAATATTTACACGAACTCTAAACCGCATCGGTAAGACAAAGTATTCAGTATCTCATGGTGATAGAAAGGTCGCGATTAAAATACCAGCTCGGTGAAAAAAGTGTGTTTTTCTAAAAGGTTTTCTAAATGACTTTTTTTTAACAAATATTGGTGCATTCCTCTAGATTAAATTCCCTATATGTCTACATAATTTGTGTAAATATACGGAAGGTAAGATACGATACAGTAGAAAAATAATTAGTAACGAATGGAAAATAAAACCATGATTGGTTGCACTCAACATATTAAGTTAGTTGTGAAATTTTGTAGATTTTGGGAACATTTCAGGAGCTGTAGCAATGTGTTTAGTTGATAGTGGCACATGCTGTCTCAACCAAGATTTGAACTAGATTCTTTCAAAGGTGGTTTGCTATCAGCTATCATTCAACGCCTTATCATAGCTATCGTGAATGTTTTATACACATGCTATATTAGAGCACAACTTACAAACTATATTGAATTATGACAAAAGATCAATTACCACGCATCCAATCTTATCACCTAGATATTAATAAATTCACATGAAGGACTCCTGTTATAGGGGTTCTTAACGGGGCCCACGTTCTTAACCTATTTACTATTACTGACCCATAATGAATTGCCAAAAAAATGTCACCCTACCTCCTTCGCCAGACTGTTGAAATAATAATAGCCAGTCCTATTAGGTACCAGTGTGACTTTAAAATATGTCATTACCCTGGTTTTACTTTTCATATGAATAGTTAGGAACATAACAACAGAAAGAAAATCATCACAATTTTATCATATTTATTTATATAAAAACGGCAAATCACAAATACAAAATCCTTATTGATAACCGTGATAGTATATTTAAATCTAACAGCAACTTAAAAAAAAAATATTGCTTCAAGATAGAATCCCATAACCTACCCCGTTATTTGGTTCCCATCCCCCCGGTTAAGAACCCCTGCCTTAGACAATTATTAAATCTTATATCCAGTACCAGCCGGAATCGAACCAGACTTGTGCCAAAAGGGATGGATCTTGAGATGGATAGTTATGAACGAGATTCTATGATCTATGATTCTATGATGGGACTCAACCTGGTTTCTCTTACATGGAGGCTAGGGGCTTTCAAACATAATTTGATAATTTTTAATTTGACCATTTTACATTATATTTTGTGTTTTTTTGATTTGACTTTATGCCAGTAATACCTAAAACGAGATCAACTAACTATTCTAAGATAAAATAGTGATAAATAAGAATTAAAAACAAATCAAATCTTATTCTTTTCGAGCGAGAATATAAAACAACTGGAATGATATTACCATATTAATTTATATTCTATAAATTGAAAAAATTCAACTGGATACGGGAATTGAATCGAATCAGGGACCTTTGGATTAATATGACAATGCTTTAACTACTGAGCTATCCAGGGTCATTCGTCACTCATATGCACATTCATACAGTTGTTATACTATTCGCAGCATAGAGCGCTCCCGAGTCGAAGGTGGCTGAGTTATCTGATAGCTCATGATCTTAAATGATCACACACACACACACACACACACACACACACACATATATATATATTTGTGTGTATATATATATTTCTTTAGTCAAAGGCTTTTTTTTTCTTCAAAACTGAATCCCTGGTTTAATTCATAAATACTCCAACCATCTTTGACTCTTGAGTTTTTATGCCTGTGAGCTCGAAGAACATTTTGACACAACGGATCAATGATGATCATTGTCTTGATTGTGTTCTAACGCTTGATGATTTACATCATCCTCACTAGCATTCGATGACTCCTTAAGAACATTAATTGACCTTTTCCAGCCAATAAATCTGATATCAATGGTGGTATTAAAAACTCCCTAATACTATCTATCATGTGAGAGTAACTCAATCTATCCGTTGACTTTTGAAAACATTGTAGTACACTATCAGTTTCCACACTTCCAGGACTGTGTATGTACACATCTATATGTTGTTGTATCTCTGAAAGTGACAGAGAGCGATGTTTAGGAACAATAAGTTTATTAACAGTTATATACATAGTCAACAGATGGCAAATTAGCTGATTGAATGGGGGTCAGCGCCACTCCTTGGCCTCAGTCAACCGCGTCATTTGTTAGTTCAAGCGACATCACTAAAGGTGGTGTTTCGGTGAGGCTCACTTGATTGCTCTGTGGGCGACACCTATTGTTACAGTTTCTCCCTACGTGTCCGGGGAGTGATCACCGAAAACAGCATCATCCGTGGACAAATATACTCAAGTTAATATGTAAGGGAAGTAAAACTTCCCTGTTAGGGTCGTTATAAGCAATACATCCAAACGAATAGACATGGGGAAAACTGTGATCAACTAAAGCTTATGTAAATTTACCTCATCTGACTCGCAATTCTTCTGTATTTTGACAAGTTAGTTACCCACAAATCATTTGTAATATCTGGTATGACATTGGACAGCACTACTTTAGTGGACGACGTGGCAAATCTTTGAATTGGGACAAAAAATATTGTATCTGGACATTCCCCCATTTTATATAATTTTATTAACACTATCTTCATTTTGAAATAAGCCAACGCACTCATGCACCACACACGTTAGAAGCATAACAAGTATTATATGGTTCCACAACAGTACCAAGACTAACCAAATAGTCATACAACATTTTACCGAGAACAATAGTGTCCAAAACAATCGCCAATTTGCGGTCCGGCCGGTTCGGTGATATTCCATGGCTGTATCAGAATAGTCAAGTACACTTGACGCAGCCTTAATGACTTTACACTTAGCACGCACTTGAGAGCGAAGACTGCAACGAACTATTTGGACATCAAACTAACCTTTCCACACCCTTGAATCAACAGTGCTGCTTCCTATCATTGATCTTAGAAACCATATAGAATATGCTATTATTAGCATAAACTACTTACAGATTTTTGGTGGCTTCTTTTCAATGGAGATGACAAATTATCCAAATTATCAAACACAATACAACACTACACTACATTACTACAATACAATAAGTATAATTAACAGACGTTGTCACAGATCACATTACTCTACGAGCTATATCTCCAACAGAGGAAAAATACAATTACCAGTCAAACATTACATCAATGGCATGTCAAGGACGACTTACCTTAGCCCTTGGACTCTAGACCGTGTGAGGGGCACATCGGCACACTTCGTGACTATTCGGACGGATCTACACTTGATCACGTGATTGCCAATGCATCTATCAAGTGAACGTCAAGGGTCGATGTCGCGTGAAGTAGACTATTCGGATACAGCCCATGCCATCCAGGTTCCGAACCCGGCACACTTGAGTGACCTCCATTCATGTCATACATCAAAGTTCATTAGGCCTGCCTCGGTGGCGTAGTTGAGCTCAACTGTCGAGGACGGGGAGATCGAGGATAGAATCTCAGTCGGGTGAACTGTGGGTGGTTTTCTACTCTTCCTCCACGCAAATGTGGGTTCACTTCCTATAAATTCAACCTTCCCAATTCCTAATCCATTAGGGTAATTAGTACTTAAGTGTATAACCCGAGCGGGTGGTGAGACGTGGTGCTAAATGTAATAAATGTTCATTAGTAAATATATACACACAGAATATCACGGTGTTGCACACAACCTTAACAGGGCAACGCTCCATGCACGTCCACTCGCTATGAGAGAAGCAGACAGACAGAAGGACACGAGGACAGAATTGTAAAATCCACTTTTTTGAGTTCGTGTTCATTTAAAACGTACAGATTCGTCATAATCTCGAGATAAGTTCTCTTCAATATCACAATACTTTCTCTTAATATGAGAAAGTGAGAATGTGTTATCGTATTTATTTTAAACTGTAAGTTTTGCATAAGAAAAGAAAATAACATTTGATCTAACAAGTGTTTGGTTAAGTTCTTACGTTAGATAGAGTAAAAAAAAGCTAGTTGTAATCCAAATATTAATTGTATCAACTTTTAAATAAGCATTTTTGTTATTAATATAAAAGGATTCCAAGTAAAGCTTTTAAGTTTGGCTAAAAATATTATAATAATTACTAAGAACTCTTAAATAAAACATTCATGGTTTGGATTTTAATAACATTTTTCTGTTTTAAGCAACACGTTATACTACCCATATACTTATATACTATTATTATTATTATTATTATTAGCACCGCGTCTTACTACCCATTCGGGTTATACGCACTTACGCTAATGTGTAATGGTAGGGTGATTGTGAGATGAAATGAAGGACCTACAGTTTAACGTGGAATCCGAACCACGGTGGAGGCCTGGCATTCCCCACATTCACAAGATGTCGTGTCAGAGGTGAAGGAAGGGTTTGGTAATTAGATAAATCTGTGCCGGGACCGAGTATTGAACCCCGGCCGCCAGCACAGAAGTCTTACACCTTACCCCTAGACCACCAGGTCACCCCACTTATATACTAATAACGCTAGTACGTTTGAGATGAGTAAGGTTGAATTTAGAGGAAGTGTACCCGCATTTGCGTGGAGAGACCGTAAAAAACCAATTAGGAAAAAACCACCCTCAGTCCACCCATCCTGGATCGAAACACCATCTCCCCGTCATCAACAGTATAATCTATTGCAAAAGTAGCGTCTTAGACTATGCGACCATTGAAGCGAGCTTAAATATATTGAAATGTTTGCATATATGAATAAATGTCTACACATTTATAGCTCTAAATACTCTGAGTCTATACATAGGCCTTATAATACATAAAACAAGATTACAATCATTCATACACAATCATATATACATCGGGTTTGCGTGCACAAACAACTTAAATACATGTATAGATGTTAATGCATACAAACATAGGTTTTATATATATATATAAATAAATATATATATATTAGTGGTAGACCGATACCTACTTTTCTCGATTCCGATACCTTGCTCGATATTATCAATTCATCTTCTCGATACTCGATGCCCTATTCAATACCATTGAACAGGAAATTAAATAAATCCTCATTTTGTAAGCATAAAAACTGGGTTAAAAGAAAAATATTTAATTTGTTTCCATGTGTCAAAACTAGTCAATTAGGATCATTTTATAACAATTCGAATAATAATAGTCTAGGGACGAAATACGATGCAGGACAAAGCAAAACTACGAGTAACTAATGTATAGCCACTGACGTTCAAACTCAACCGTTTGAGGAGTCAACCGTGTTGAACACTGAAGAGTGGTATCGAGGGTTTTAGCGTTTAGTATATATTATTGCGATATTAGTCGATAACATGGCTATCGAGGGTATTGATAAATCTAGTAATGAAATGCACAGCCCTAATTTATATATATATGGACATCTAGAGAGCTACATACATTGACATACATACACCTACATTCATTGGACTACATACATACAACTACATTCAAAGGATTACATAAATCCAGACAGACCACATGCTTTCGACAGTTTTTTGTGGAATCCAGATAATAAATAAAGTATTTTTAAAGGCCTATTTGAAAAAACTTAAATACATTTGTTGGATAAAATAATGTATAGCAAAAATAGAATTTTATAGAATAAGTTAAACAGCACAGATGAAATTATTAGGTTTTATTCATTCTGTACTACTTGCAAACCAACTCAAAGATATAATGATTGGAAAGAGCAAAGAGTACTCTCCAAGATGAAAGACAAACACTAACGGAACAAAAATAATTCACTTAACAGTTTCCAGTCAGTTCCTAAGACACATTTCAAAGTGGCTGACAAATAAAGTGTGCAGGAAGGTATCCCAGAGGCACGAGTGGAGAATGATTCTGAAAGGAGGTACATACATCTACTCCAACAGGAGTTGTGGAGGAACAGGAAGCCGCCAGCCAACCCCCTCTAGCTGATACATTTCTCTCTGTGATCCCGCCAATCCGCACTCGAGCACGTCCTATTTGCCTGCTGCAGGAAGTTTCCAATTAAAACTAGGAGCCACCACCACAACCGGACGAGTAATTGAATTCAAATTGAGAGAAAGAGAGAAAGGGTGGAAGGAGAACTGAAGAAGAATGAGAGAGAGGGAAGTATTAGAGGAAATCGGAGAAACATATCTGTATCTGCCGGGAATCGATATCGGTCCTTGCTGTCTGAGTTCCCGAGTACACTCGAGCAGAATGGAGGGTGGGGAGGTGAATCAGAGAGAAAACACCGTGAAACGTGGACGCTAAAGGCGTAGCACTAATGGAAGGGTTTCCCTCCATGACTGGGATATACAACCTTCCAATAAACTAGGAACAATTATTGGCCGCTGCGTTGAGTTTTTCCATTATCTATCCGGAGGCGGAACAGGAAATGGTATCCTCCGCAAATTTACCCTGCAGATAAAAAGATATATAAAAAAAAGCGGTATGTACAAACCGGAACATCATTTCCTGACCGCCCGTCAAAAAGTGCAGATGGAAAGGATGCTAAATGAGATTCATGAAAACATTGGTTACTTTCATTCTTTTTATTCTTATGGAACACATGTTTAAAGAATAGTTTTCAATATGTTCCGTTTGATGTGTTTAGCAATTTTCATTATTTTTATGAACTTTTTTTGAATATAAACTATGAAGACGTTACATCAATCACAAAGTTTAATTAGAAGTGAGTAGCATAGCTTTGTATGCGTTATATTACTGATATTCATGAAATATTAATTACACAAGCGATCGTTAAACTGACAATTTTTTCCATTTTTCTAGTCTATTAACATATTATATGTCATTAGTGAGTGGAACTTGACCAAACATTTACCGGTCTTTCTTTACTACTCAAGTCTGGATTTTAATCGAAGACAATACAAGCTATGATAAAGTGTTTTTAATTTCTCATATCAAAAGAAAGTATTGCTATCGTGAAAAAATGTATCTCGAAATTATGATGAATCTTTACGTTTTATGCGAACCCGAACAAAAAAAAATGGATTCTACCATTCTATCTGTCTGTCTGTCTGTCCTTGGCCACGGATATAGGACCGTTAGAAAAATTTGCTTCAGACTTAATTTTAGATTTTATAGGGCTATACCTAGGGACGCTTTTTTTTTCCCACCCTAGCCCTTAATATAAGTGTAATTACTGACTGATGATTATTATGAATTCAAAATTTTTCGAAAATAGCTCTAGCCATTATGTTTAAGATGAATATCTAGGATTGGTTTGACATGACAAATAACAATGTATCAATGGTTTGTGGGGCAGAAATAAATTGAAGGGTTGTTTACGGATGGGAGATTATTGAAAACTCAAAATATTTCGAAAATAATTTCGACAATTTTGTTTAAAATGTAGATCTGGGAATTTTGTAGTTATAAAAATGGCACTGTATACTTGTTTTTGGGTTAAAAGTCATTTAAGGTTAGTTCACGGATGACAGATTAAAAAAAAAAGAAATATTTTTAGAATAGCTCTACTGTACTTAACTTGGCTATAAATGGGCATTTTGGGAGTATTTGACATGACAAATAACACTGCATATTGGTTTTATGGGTAATAAATTGTCTAAAGGTGGTTTACTCATGACTAGGTTCATTACGCATGACTAAGTTTTAAAGAATTTGAACGATTTTAAAAATTGTTCCAGATAAGTATCTTGGGATTGTTTGACGTGACACATTACACTGTATACTTGCTATACATGTTTTATAGGTGAACATTCGTTTAAGGTTTGTTTATTAATGTGTTTTTTCTTCAGAAATTTGAATAATTTAAAAAAGTCTTAAACGATTTGACTCAAACTGAGTAGCATATTTGGTATAATTCTGTAATTATAACAAAAGAAAGTATTGTAATCGTGAAAGCTTTCGACCTCGAGATTATTATGAATCTTCACGCTCTATGTGTCTTTAAACGTTAAAATTTGACTATACAATTACTTTTGTACCCATATCTGTCTGTCTGTCTATTCCTGAGAACAGATTCAGAACGGTTTGATGGATTTGTTAAAACATTATATTTAGGTTTCGTAGTGCTATACAACGGGAAGTTCTGTTTATTTTCACCCTAGCTCTCAATATAATGGTAGTTTACTGATGGGGAGATATTTACTATCGGGGGCTATTTTACATTAACATTAATTATTATGTATATTTATTTTTCTAAAATAAATTAATTTAAGGGTACTTTACTAGCAAAAATTATTTAATATTAGTATTTTTTTTAAATTTATTCTAAGCTATAATACACAATATGAGAAAGTTTGTGCAATTGTGTCGTACCATTTATTTATTGTTGAGTTAATATAACATTTATAAAATATTTAACTTGTTTGTAAATAAGTTGTAATATAAAACACACTAAGGATGATGATCACATTGACAAAGGTGTCAGTCTCATCTTGTTTGACATTGACGTAAAGTGAGGGTTTAAATCCCAGAAGAATGTATGTATGTGAGTAGGTGTTTTATAAGAAGTTAACCCCTTTACTTTAATACAAATGAGAATATAATTTTTCTAGAATTTATTTTCCTTACCCCCATTTTATTAGTTTAAGTACGCGGTTAGCCAGGAGTGACGTGTTGCACGTAATATAAATAATCAAACATAGTAATTGACAACGAAACACCCGCATTGGTGGAAACATAGTCAGGCTCATCTAGTCTGGTTTACTGGTGATGATGGGAACGGGGATCGAGTTTCAGCTAGATCTATTGAGGATGATTTTTATCTAAATAGTTAACCACTCTCACTCAACGCCAATACGGATACATTTCCTCTAAATTTTTTATTTCACCTTCTTGCACTTTGACCTAACCAATAAGCACGTCGGCCAGGTGGGGTAGTAATACTCGGATATAGTCAATGAAACGTAGGGACTAGTTTCTTTATAAATGTATCTGACTAGTGTTGATTTATTTTCAGAGAATGATCCAAGCATGGTTCGGGATATAAAGGTCCATCAGCGAATGTTCTCTGCACCCCTTCCCATAAACCGCCACTTTAATATAAAACGTGATCAAAATGACGTTTCTAAAGTCTAGAGCCCGTTCCATAAGAGAGGATCAGCAATCAGGGAGGATCAGAGGTCATTACACCGCCAGTTAACAGAGAATGTACAGTTGGTTCAAGATCATAAATCTCAACAACCGTTTGGTGAAGAGAGAGTCTCTTAGGCAGCTTCAGCCACATCCGGAGTGAAGGACGGAACAATTACATACGAATATTGAACTTTTTTATTCGACAATTTCATGCAGAAGATTTAAATTACATACATTCTTTGGTTTAAAACTTATATTCTCAAATTATTTCTGACTTGCGACCAAAATTTAAGAATCGTGATATGTTGACGTTAAAAAACCTTGAATCGGTTTGAGTGTTGATTGGTTAGTATTTTGAAAAAACAAATATTTGCATTAATCACTTATTAGTCTTAATTATTATATTTTATCCCCTAAACACTGTAAAAGTGAATATAAACAAAACCTTTTGGTTCTAGAAAAACAAACTAAACCTATTTTTCTTACGACCACATATTATTACCTTTTTGGGCTATTTGTATTCTAATTAGACTAACATAAAATTGTAAAAATGTATATGGGTGAATGAAGAGAAAATGTGACAATATTTGCGCGGGAAAAAGCCTACAGTACACCGGACAACTATTCAAACTCCTACTTGCCCGCCACCGGAAATCCATTGTGTTTCAAGCGTAATGATTTAGACCATGCAACCATCAATGCAAATATAAGGATAGTTGATACAGTGTTAGCTTTGAAATTAGTTTTAATTTTAGCTATAATATTTAACGAAGACTTTAGAATCTTGCTGCTATAAAAGTGCAAGACTTACAAACTATCTTGAATGAATACAGTATACTTACTATTGTTCTTATAAATACTTGAGCTGAGATTGTGTTTCTTGAAGCAACAATCACTCACTATACGTGCGCTAGTTTGACCCCATGGAAATGCTAAAGTTCAACTCAATAGTCATTTGAAACAGTGGCTACCAGAAGTAGCTGGTCAACGACTAAAGCTTGGTGCTATAAGCAACTAAACCTTACCCGCCTCGGTGGCGTAGTTGGCTAACGCGCTAGTCGTGTTGATCTCGACTGCAGAGGACGGGGAGATCAAGGTTCGAATCTCGGTCGGGTGAACTGGGGGTAGTTTTTCCTAAATGGTTTTACACTCTCCCTTCACGCAAATGCGGGTTCACTTCCTTTATTTAATTCAACCTTCCAAGTTCATAATCCATTAGCGTAGCTAGTACTTAAAGCGTATAACCCGAACGGGTAGTAAGACGTAGTGCTAAATAGTAATAATAAATAAAGAATAAACCTTGAACCTCATATTGTAAAGAGTTAACATTAAATTATCGTATCCAGATGAAAAATAACTTAAGTTTATTTTAGTATCTATTCAAATCGCAGGGGTTGATGTAAATCCCGGTGATGGTTCAGACGTTTTGGGATTTTCTTCTAGAAATCTACAGATCAAGATAATTTTAGAAACCTAGACCACGTTTAAATTACGTTGAGAGCTCTGTCATAATAGCAACCGTATATTCACTTATTATTATAACTATCTATAGGCCTATACTTTTTTTGTTCCTCACCCCTACCATTTGTTTAGCACCACGTCTTATTAGCTCTTCCGGTTATATGCTTGCTTACTAATTCCTCTAATGGGAATAAAGTGATGAGTAAGGTTGAATTTCGAGGAATTGTACCCACATTTGCATGGAAGTGTAGGAAAACTCCCCCTTAGTACACCAGACCGGGATTTAACCCTGATCTCCCCAACATCGGGAGTGTAGTATATTGAGAGAGTGACACCTTTGACCATGCGGCCACAGTCTTAACCTATTAAATTCAACTCAGTCCCTTTGACTTATTTCGCTCCTTATGCGATTTAGACTTTGTAGCAAATCTAATAAAAATTTATAACTAGAAATAAAATGTAATTCTCAGCTATCTGGATAGATATCACTAGAAATAACTTTATTCAACGTAATTATAGGTCCAGCCAACAGACCAGCTTTGGAATACGACTGAGTTAATTTGTGCGATAGTTTTGAATGTAATAAGGTATTGTTCATAATTAAATAGCAATTAATAAATGAGAATATTAAAAGTCAAGTTTTTTTTAAATAATTTAGTTCAAGATATAATCATTGTTCATTGAGTATGTTCGTGTAAGGGTTTTCCTCTTCATATTACCTGTTGGTCAATAGAATGATGGCCTCTATTAGCAATACCATCTTACACTAAAATTAAAATTGTTTGAATATTCTGTGTAATTATTATTAATAATTTTAAATGTATACTACTTACTGCCAATGATATAATATACAGTTTCCAGGTGAGCTGGTGGTCTAGGGGTAAGGTGTCAGACTTCTATGCTGGTGACCAGGGTTCAATCCTCGGTCCCGGCACAGATTTATCTGATTACCAAACCCTTCCTTCACCTCTGACAAGACGTGTATTAATAACAACTTGTGAATATGTGGAGTGCCAGGCCTCCACCGTGGTTCGGATTCCACGTTAAACTGTAGGTCCTCCTTTTCATTTCACAATCATCCTACCATTACACATTAGCGTAAGTGCGTAGACGCGGTGCTAATAATAATAATAAATAATAATAAATGATAAATAATAATAAATAATAAATAATAATAATAAATAATAATTAATAATAATACAGTTTCCAAAATAAGTGGCAGCTGTAGATTGCATGACTTGGCGTATGAATACGTGAAATTTAATTTAGTAACTTTTATACCTGTCAGGTAAGGCCCTTTTTATGAAACTTGTACCTTAAATATTACAGTTTAACTCTAGCTGTAAACCTACCTCGGCGATCGAATGATCTAAGGCGTCGTTCTCACAAGATACTGAACTGAAGATAATGGGAAGACCAAGGTGAATCAGTACTGAGGTTGTTTATTTTCCCCAAAATGGTTTTCCAACTTTCCTCCGCGTAAACGTGGGTACATTTCCTTCAAAATCAACCTTCTTCATTCGTATCACATTCGTTTACTAGTATATATTGCATACAGCCGGAATGGGTAGTAAGGCTCGGTGATAAATAAGGTAATTGGCGTCGTCTCTAGTTGTGAAATTGTTCTGCTCACCACTATACAACTCTAGTCAAAGTATAGGGGAGGGGGATGAAAGGGTAAAAGATGCTCACCTGTGGGACTCTATATAAGAAGCGAGTGACTGACGTCTTGCTTACCAACTGTGTGACAGACGCTTTCATGGCAAGAGCGTGGCGGGCGGGTAGCTCTCTCTCTATGGTCCTAGAGTGAAGTGGAGAGGACTGAGGACTACATTGAGTACATCAGTGGGCCCTTCTCTCGTTGTGACAGGCGGCGCCATGCAATAATAACAACTGACTTTAATATTCGATGCCAGGTCCATTAGAGATCAAAGTATGAAACTAGGAGTACCGTCTCCAGATTGAGGACAAGATGTGTTAGAGATAAACCTTGAAAAGTGCCGGAGCGAGATTTACAAACTGAACACAAATATACTAGGTCTATTTGCCTATTTGGTTTATATTTTATATTCCTTTTACCGAAAATACACAAGGAGACATGTCAAATAATTGACACGATGCTGAACACGAATACGTGCTATAAAACCTTTAGTTCAGAATTGTAGGTTGCATTTTAATATCAGTGTAGTTCAATACGTCTTAACATATTTCAAGCACCAAACAATAGCTATATAGCTATTTTTTATGAAGCTTGATAAAGTTTTGTATCCAACTACGGGTCTTCATAAACAAACAAAAAATTTATAAAAATGTATTTCATCTTAGTAAATTATTATTTGTGTTCCAAATTTGAATATATGTAGAAATTAAAGTGTAACTAAACAAAAATATAGGTTAGATAGGATATATTTATGCATTTAACTTGTTTGTTTTTATATTTAGGGAATCTGTTTATTTACAACAAAAATGTATGCATTAGAAAGATTGAAATTTATAGTAAATTTAACATAATTTGGGATGGTAGGGAATCATTTTTAAGAAAATCTTTATGAAAATCCAGTCGGGATTCAAACACCAACCTTCCGGTCACTGGCATACCTTATAGAGCGAGACTGATACCTTTATCTACGAGCTAAACAGAATAATATTCTAATACATACTCTTTATTTTAATAATATTTAAGAAATGATAGTTCAGAATAAATTAAGTGAGAAATTTATTTATAATTGAAAGGGAATAATTCAAGTTGTATACAAAATTTAAAAATATTAACATATTTAAGTGATATTTAACAAAATTATAAAAAAAATATATTAGAAATTTTAAGCATGACACAAGATATAACGTACAGGTGTTATAAACATATAATAATACAGAATTAAGAAAACATTGGTTATACTCAAGAAAGAGGTGTGCACCTATACTTATTATGTTAGGGTAAAATAATTAATTATAATAATTTTAATAAATTAAATAAACCAAATATTAGTTTTAATGTGGTCGGAATACTTGCCTGAATAAATAATTAAATTAATTTAATTCGAATTAGCCACAAATGTTTCCTTTATTTCTATCGGTTGAATACTTTAAATTTAGTTGAAATATTTTAGTTCAAAAGCAATGAATGAGGACATAAAATAATTATTTTGAGGCACATGATGTCGGTAAAAGCCTATAGTTTGCCCTAAAAATAAAAATGTTTAATATCACTTATATATCGGATAAAGTTCAGGATGCATCGTTATGGCTAGTCTATTTAATGAAGTTCATTCATTCACCAGTAGGTTGCATACTAGCGGATTTTCATTACTATTTTATTTTATTCAGTTGAAATGTTGAATAAAATTATATATATATAATTATATATATATATATANATATATATATATATATATATATATATATATATAGCATTTGGAGCTCAGTTTTTTCACAAGCTATAGTTATGTAAATGATAAGACTAATATTAAAATCATATATTTTGTATTGGTTTACAAATTGTTGAGTTTGGTATGTTATATATTTTTTTTCGACAGGTAAAACTGGTCTGTTTTTAGAATGTAAGAAAATTTAGATAACAAACTCAGTGGATACAAAGAAAGAAAATCTAAGACCGATACATGAGGAAAGTTGTTAGCTGTGCAAAGCTGTTTTGAAGTTGAATATACCTTGGAGTAATCTTAGTGACTAATATGTATATTTTTTGAAGATTTTTTCTTTGTGTCTTACCATCTGTTAAGGATGACCAAATATTTGCACGAATTTGGCAGGGACTCATCAGAATCCATAGGAATTTTATCTGAATTTGTATAGGCGTAAATTGGAAAACATTTTAAGGAGGAAAAACTATTTCAGTACACCCCTTAGATTGAAAACATGTCCTTCCGTGTACTTGCAATAGAGGTAGGACTAGATCATAATCTTTGTTTGCACTATTGCCAACGGTACGGCTAACTATGATGTCACATTCTTAGATGTTACAGCAAATGCGAGTACAGACAAAATTGGTAAAATCACTAGATCATGTAATTAAGTTTGTAAGCCACACTGATGATGATTATTATTATTTTATTATTGTTATTATTAGTTGTAATTATTAATTTTAATCACTATCGTTATCGTACCTAAGTATGATTTTTAATAAAAATATTGATTTTAAAATAAAAGTACTAAAGCTATAAAGCACAATTTTATATCAACATTTGTATTATCAATGATTAACCTAAATATTATCACTTATTTGAATATCACGAAGATACTTCATACAAAATAAGTAATTTATTTAAATTTACAAACTTAGCCCCAAAAACAATTTGGTGTTAAAATTCCCCAAAAGAAATGAACAAAATTATATTGAGTCCAAAATAAAATAGTAAAATTGAGAAATAAGTATCCACATTTCGAAATATAGTTTACTAACATACTTACTATCACTCAACTTAATAGAAGTTTTAAGAGTATCCGATATTATAAATACAATCCATTTACAAATACTTGTTTAGTAAGAACATTTTGAAGTGTTATCTCCTCTCTTTATAAGAAAATGAGGTGTAACCGTAGCTTTACACTATTTAAACACCTGGTCTATTTTGTAATACAGGCGTAGTTCTATTAATTAGATTTAATACATTAAAATGGAATAACACTCTATTCAGAAATTATCGCCGTTGGAAATAAAGTGGTTTAATACGCGGCAGCTTTAAAATTTGGAAATTTTGATATTAGCGCGCCACGGATCCTAACTACAGCGAAGTTGTAGGCTGAGTGAGTTGTATATAGTCTCAGAAGAAGGCTTCAAGAATCTTCAAATTCATGCTATTTCACCATTATTTCGCAAGCTTTTTTTCAGGGAGAGAAAGAAACAATGTTATTTGGGAGTGGTTTGTTGTTCACAAATTTTTGGAAGAGGGGTGTTAATCCGACAACAGAGAGTCGTTATCAACACATAAAAAATAAAATGAAATGATTAACTAGGTTTGTTAAGCCATAAGAGAAGATTTTATAGCACATATGAATTCATTAAGTTTATTATTATAAAAATGAGCATTAACTTGAAATATATTAAGGGTGGAAACTTTTTATTTGGAATATTACGAAAGGGAGAATCTTTATCATTGCAATTAGTCTAAAACCAAATATTAAACAGATCTGTATTTTCTTGAATGGCTATACGAATAATGAATCAATTATATGAATCATTTTGGTTCATTATAGATAATATGCCCAGATTAATTCTGACAGAAACCCCACTGAATTGTCCAAGTTAAATTGAGGGTATTAATGCTATGAGGCCAACGCAACACACTTAGACTCTAGCTTTACAAAATACACACGATAATGCACTCGAAGAGAGCATGTTTATTAAAGGGATGACCTCCAGACCTCCACCAGTAAACAAAGGGTGGGTGGGGGAGGGGTTAACGTGGACACACAATAACAGATAGGAGCTCGTATCCTAGACAGGATGAGAGCGAATAGTAAGTGATCATTAGTATCATATGAAGGTCTCACAGTGCAATCTGTCTACCATTGGTCCTGTAGTGACACAAAGGAGATGGGGATGTAATGTGCAATCAACAATACAATCGTACTGAGGGAGTGCGTTTAGTGGTACTGGAAATAGCAGCCCCTAGGCGCTACGACGTACATTCCTAGTTGCCCCAGCTACAATGTTCGGTGGTAAACGGTCGCCTTTGTACGCAGATTCGACCCGAAACATAACTAGCATCGCGTTTGGAGTGCTCAAGAAAATATGCTTTACCAGATACGTTAATATGCCGGCAGAAATATATCTACATGGCTCAGTGGGTGAATTACAAACCAAGCATTTAACAACGCTATCAGGTATATTAAAAGACCGTATAATTCAGAGAAAAAATTACTAGCATTAGTGGGAATGAAGATTGAGAAATAATTGTATGTACACCTAGCCAGGATTTGAACTCCGATATCCCCATAAACGAATGTATATTATATATATTTTTCATCGTATAGCATTACTGACCGGGAGAGACATTACAACCAGTTCTGTCGCCTGTATGTAGACTATCAGCCTCTTCAGTTACCCAGGGTACAGCTATACAGTTGTCTACACGTCGCGTCGTACCCACAACGAGATGATGGTGGCTATGAGGGTGTAAAGCACGTGGAAGTCTTAAACCTAACTAAAACCTAATTTACCAACCACTGGAAACCGTTAGGATAAGTCCCTTCAAGAGAATAATATCCAAGGTAAGAGCCGGGAATTGAGTCTGGGACCCTTATGTTCGTAGCCAGATTCACTGACCACGTCACGTGGCCGGATAGTCCATTTTATAGTAAGAATGATGCCATGTAATCACCAAAGCGGGCTAATTTGTTCAACGTAGTTGATGTAATTAGAAAAAGTGAATTATTCTTAGTTTATTTGACTAATCTTCATTATTCTAGCTAGATAAACTATACTTAGTATGATACCTAATATTTAAAGTACCCAGTGATGGGTAAAGGCAACAAGTTCTGACAAATTTACAAAGCAGGGAGTCAGTAAAATATTGATGTCATCCTACTAAGTGTTGTATGACGGAGTTGTGAAAAATGATATCGCGTTAATATTTGATGTAATCTCGCTAATAATCCATCATTATTATTTAGCTGGCGTCCATTGACACTTTGCAATCTTTCCCATCAAATACGTGCAAGCCTCATTTATCAGTCTTTTTTTGTTGATATATAACGACAATTAATAACAGATGAGCAATAATATTAAAAATAATCTAAAAATAATAAATAATCAATGTTAAACTAGGAATAATTTTGAAGAGCTTAAAACAAGACAAAATTTCAAACCTAGTTTATACTTTCTCATAAAAAAATTAAATATTCTATTCACGAACATTTTTGATCTCAAAATTATGATTAATCTCTATGTTTGATATGTTATGAGAGAGTGTTTGAAATGAAAAATTACATTGTACTAATTGATTTTTGGGTAAATATTTGTTTAATGAAACCTTACAAATAACAGACTTTTAAAAATTTGAAATTAAAAAAAAAAGGAGTTAACGATTTCGTTTAAAATATATGTCTTGGGGTTATTTAACATGACGAAATAAATGGTACAGAGCTCTGCACGGAAATTTTCGTTTACTCAAAATTCTTAATATAAAATACACTAGCGAACCCAAGAAAAAAATTCCACTATACATATGAAAAACATTTATTTACTAACGGTTTTAAATTTTATAAATTTATTTTTAAAAAATTAACGTCTTCATTTGTATATTTGGAGCAATAAAAAATATCGATATTGGGTCCCCAAGGGTCAACACTTTGTATTAAAATGTTGACTTCCAGTTTAAAATTTTTGACATTTTACTAGGGTTTTCACATCTTATGTTTATTATATTGCTATTATTATTATTATTAGCACCGCGTCTTACTACCCGTTCGGGTTATACGCACTTACGCTAATGTGTAATGGTAGGGTGATTGTGAGATGAAATGATGGACCTACAGTTTAACGTGGAATTCGAACCACGGTGGAGGCCTGGCATTCCACACATTCACAAGATGTCTTGTCAGAGGTGTAGGAAGGGTTTGGATAATCAGATAAATCTGTGCCGGGACCGAGGATTGAACCCCGGCCGCCAGCACAGAAGTCTGACACCTTACCCCTAGACCACCAGGTCACCTATATTGCTATTAAATTCCTCGTTTATAAATGTTAACAAATAAAGTAAATATTTACTATTGAATCTAAAATGATAGAGATAGATCTTTGTTGTACAAACATTTCTCCTAAGAGGTTTAAGGAAAAATAACAAAAGCTTTTTGAAAGGCTTACTTATATTTAATTACTCTATGGAATTGGAAAATTATTGCGTTAAAACTTAAGTAGTATCTCTTTACAACTAAAGCTCACAAAATTGTATTAATATATTTGCCAATATCTCAGAAATTGATGATTTTATAAAAATGTATTTTACAAAAATGTATTTTACATAAAGATTTTTAATTTTTAATAGTACTACAATTTTGAAATCGTAAGTTATTTTACTATCTCAAATAGTTGTGGAGATACGGAAATTTCTGCCGCTGTAAAGTACTCTAAGAGTCATTTTCATGGGAAAATGAAAATAGCCAGTTTCTTTATAATCTTAATAAAAGCTTATATACGAATTTTAATCAAAATCGTTAGAGCCTATTTTGATAAAATCGATTGTTTCTCTTTAAGATTTTTACCAATCCATTCTTAATCTTAGGGTTAAACAGACACAGACATAGACACAGACACAGACACACACACACACACACACACACACACACAGATGACATTGCAAAAAACACTTTTTAGGGTTCGGAGGTTCGGGGGGGTCTTGAGACGTAGACATCAATCAACATTTCAGGTTAGATATTTTTAAAGTTGTAATACTTTACCTTTAGTTTTCGAAAAGCTATATATATATATATATATATTTGCCCATAGATTGAAAGTAATTGGTTTTATAAAAATAGATTTCAAATAAAAGAGTTATAATATAAATAGATCTACATATTCGTAATGATAAGTAATTTCATATCTCAGATAGTTTTGAAGATATTACCAAAATTGAGAATTTACGCATCAGACCGGAGCCCTTAAAGTAATTTTGTCAAAATATTGAGAGTAGCTATTTTTTTTGGAATGTTTTAAATGAAATTTAATCAAGATCAATAGGGCCAATTTTGAAAACAATCTATTTATTCTATTTTTACCCTTCTATAAACTACACTTAATTTTAGGGTTGGATATCCAATTCCAAAAACCCCTCGGGGCATCCTTATGAAAAGTCTAGATACAAAGTTTTAGCCCAATCGGTAAAATAGTTTAGGCTCTATTCCAAGGTACAGACAGACAGACGGAAATTCAGAAATCATTTTCTTGGATTAGGGGGGTCGTGAAACGTCGACAGTCATCAAAATCTAGAGTTTGATTTTTGTGACGATCAAAATACTTTATCTACCTGTAAGATAGTGAGAAAGTAAAAATGTGTATGCGTTTATCATGGGGAAAAATCGTGTATTTTATGATGAATTTAATTTTTTCATTTTGAATTATTACAAAAATGGCTCCAATAATTTGGTTCAAGTAACTTCTTTACACTAAATAAGTAGTGTTATAAGTTTTTAGTTTTATTTATTTGAAGCGACTTATTATCATCATACAAAGTGTTTTTCACTAAAAATTATGACGGACTTTACCTAAATTTGATAGTTTCTTGAACTAGCTCTAATGATTTAGTTTTAAAAGGGTATCTAGGAATGATTTTTGATATTAAAAAAGATTATTTTTATATTTTACAAATTCATATAATTTGAGGGTGGTTTACAAAGAACTGATCAAGGAAAGTTTTAAATTAAAAAAAGTGCAGAGTTTTATTTTTGATTAATTTTTATAAAAATTGTTTATTGGGACTACCAAAACATTTTAATGGTTTTTCTGAGAAAAACTTACTTGTGATAGTGCAACTTTTTTTTTTGTAAATTTTGTTCTAAGCTATAATACATTATGTGATTACGTCTGTACGATATTGCTGTACCATTTATTTTTTAAATGGTTTACCCCTCTGCTTCTATGCAAATATGGATACATTTTTCTGAACTCTACCCTATTAGAGTAATTATATGCGGGTATCCATACGGATAGTAAGATAGAGTGCAGGTTAAAAATAAAACGTATATTCTATCAACAAGGCTGACAAGCGCTCATTTCACGGCCTATCAACCAAAGTATTAGAGAATCCTCCTCGGTGGCGTAGTTAGCCAACGTGCGAGTATCGTGTTGAGCTAGACTGCCGAGGACAAGGAGATTGAGGTTTGAATCTCGCTCGGGTGAACTGGAGGGGTTTTTCTTAAATGGTTTTTCCACTTACTCTCCACACAAATGCGGGTTCACTTCCTCTATATTCAACCTTACCAGGTCCTAAACCATTAACGTAATTAGTAATTAAGCGTATAATCCGAACGGGTTGTAATATTTGGTGCTAAATATTAATATATTAGAAGCAAAACTATGCTAAAACCAGAAATCACATCTAAATATATATATATATATATATGTAAATATATATTGCATTTTTCACTTGGAAACAGCTAAATTGGAATCATTGCAATAGTATTTTTGAATTAAGAACTAATATATTATCACTTTCTTTTTAAAAAATAGCAGGACGGCTCAAATTGTCGTGTCAATGTTTTCTAATGGAAGCCACATAAAACCACACCACGGTTCGATGGCTGCTCTGAGCTGTTTTACCTACCTCAGTAGTAGTATTTATTTTAAGAATGGACATCATAAATACTAATTTTATTACCAGACTCATAATGTAAAGTAAGTTTTTAGTAGGTTGAAAGGCATTCCAAGACATATTTACTAACATAACCTTAATAGAACTGATATTTTGGAGAAACATAATCGCGTGACGAGCTTTAAGCCTCCCAGATTCAAGTTTTTGATCGGTTGTTTACGATTAGATGAAAAAGGAGTGGGACACCTAACACTAATATTATGGATGGGATATAAAAACTAATTGCATCATCTGAAACAACGGATTTTGTCCGATAAGAAGACATTCCAACATTTATTATAAACATTGTCAAACGCTAAAATTAGACAGATACAAAATTAGTGAAATGTTTATTCTCTACATAGAATCACATATAAATAAATAAAAGTATAAACTTAGTGAAGAAACCCACGCTTCTTATTATATGACAAAAATAATTGTTTATAGGGTTAATTAAATTTTTCAGGAGGGAAACATTTTAATTTCTTAATATTTTACTTTTACATCCCAGCTAAATTAGATAGGGAAAAAACCAAATAAAGATTAAAATTTATATTTAATGTAAGTAAATGATTTTGTGTCAAAAATGTCGCATTTTGTGAAAATGTATAAAATCTATGATACGGAAATTAAAGACGATACTATGTTTGTAGAGCTTGGATGAATGTCAATAATCGTGATAAATGTATTTGTGCTTATTACTCACTTGTCTTCGATGATGTACTTGTCGTTCTGGTTCTCTACACAGTGTCCCTTGGTCTCTACGAGGCTAGTGTTTATGCTGATGAGATGAGGAACACCGGACTGGAACCAACGTCCCGACCACTGACTAGGGAACTGGCAACCTCCTGGAACAAGGAACAACATGTGGTCAGTTGGAGGAACACCGGACTGGAACCAACGTCCCGACCACTGACTAGGGAACTGGCAACCTCCTGGAACAAGGAACAACATGTGGTCAGCTGGAGGAAAACTTGACTGGAAATAACATGGTTTGGAGGAACACTGGACTCGAACCAACAATAAAAATAATACATGCATAATATAATGAAATTTTACATTCACCTTAAAATTTTATTCACAATCAATTTGTGGCTTCCACCCGCCTCGGTGGCGTAGTTGGCTAACACGCTTGTCGTGTTAAGCTCGACTGCTGAGGACGGGGAGATCGAGGTTCGAATCTCGGTTGGGTGAACTGGGGGTGGTTTTCCTAAATGGTTTTCCACTCTCCCTCCACGCAAATGCGGGTTCACTTCCTCCAATAAAACCTTCCCAATTCCTAATCCATTAGCGTAATTAGTACTTAAAGCGTATAACCCGAAAGGGTAGTAAGACGTGGTGCTAAATATTATTATTATTAATTTGTGGCTTTCAAAATAGTGGGAATTTTAATGTGCACTGTGATGGTAATTGTATAGATGTTTCACTGATTCATTGGGTACCAAGCTTGTGATTGGTTTGTTGCGGTTTTGTTTAAATTTGGTATATATTGTTTGGATCCAATATTCTTTAAATTAGTTAAATTAAAATAAAATAGTATGGTTTTGTTTAAGTTTATTATACTATACAACTTATATATATATATAATTTATTCATAGGCCTACATAATTTATATTTATGTAAAATTATATTAAAAACTTATTCTTAGAATATTTTTCACATTTATTTTTAAGATTTAAGTAGACAGTAAGAAATGAAATTAATTTTCACTTCTAGAAAGATTTACCACTGATATTTAAAATCACTAATTATTTACATACTCAACATAATAATTAAATTCACAAAGTACAAAATAAAATGTAGCCTGCATGTTTTTTAAAATTCTAGATATATTGAAATAAATACTTTTAAAAACAAAACAATTAATACCACAATATGAAAAACAGACAAAAAAATAAGGGTAAGAGAATAATGTAATTTTTTTAAACAAAAAAAAAACATTTCTATTCACAACACAGTCTCTCTTTATTTTTCCATACAGGCTCCAAAAAAAAATGTATTTTTGCACGGAGGAATGTTGTGTATTGAGAAGAGAACTGAATTAAATTTACATTAGTCAAAACACGGACGAATCATATTCGGGTAGGAATTGTTTTGCTGCCGAGGGGGATTCAGGAGGAGCAGACTAAAATAATGTAATCATCTCGTACTAGACGTGGTTTCATTGATTTTTATCTTTCTATGTGACACCAAAAATTATTTATTTTCAAAGGTTACTCTTTTAAAAAAAACGTGCTTGGTGTATATAAATTAATATCGTATAACTGAATAACGAATGGATATTGTATCATAGTTAGTAAACTGTATTGATTACTATTTAGCAGACTGATGTATTGTAAGCATGAATACTACCGAGGTTTTATATTCAATATAACTTTTGTTGATCCCATATTGTTATAACTGAACCAATAGTACGACAATATATATTTTTTATCATGAGTGGATGGGGGAAGGGGAGGCGGGAGAAGAGATCAAATGTATCTAAACTATTGCTATTTATTGGGTGCATAGATACAAGTTTGTTCGAATACCGAATGTACCATTGAAATTCAGTATTCTCTCAAACTTCCAATGCCACAACTTCTTAGATGCGTGTAAAAGTCATATGGCATTTTGAAGGGTAGATATTACAACCATCAACAATTATGATAAGTGGTTTATAAATCATGACATTTCTGATTTATATTTGTCGTAATTTGTTTGAACTTTGGTCTATTCTAGCGTTTAAATTAGTGTGAAACTTGTGTTTTCAATATATTTATGTTTTTTATATATAATTTTTTGTTTGAATAAAATTAATTAGCACATCTGTTCTCAAATACTTATCTTCATTTTATATTTACTATTAAAATATATAACTGAGCATGAGCACCAAAAACCAGGAAATTATATTTAGCACTTCAGCCTCACACAATTCCCCACTCATGCTTTAATTTGGTTTAATAAATGGTGGATAACCCAAACCAAACAAGCTATTTTATTCATATTGTTCCTCCACGTTTTAGTTACGTTTAGAAAAAATGTTATTTATTTATAATGTTCCTCTAGGCTTTAGTTACGTTTATAAACAATGTTATATATTTATAATGTTCCTCCACGCTCTAGTTACGTTTATAAACAATGTTAGATATTTATAATGTTCCTCCACGCTCTAGTTACGTTTAGAAGTAATGTTATACATTCATAATGTTCCTCCACGCTCTAGTTACGTTTAGAAGTAAATGTTATACATTTATAATGTTCCTCCACGCTCTAGTTACGTTTAGAAGTAATGTTATACATTCATAATGTTCCTCCACGCTCTAGTTACGTTTATAAGTAATGTTATACATTTATTATGTTCCTCCACGCTCTAGTTATGTTTAGAAGTAATGTTATACATTTATAATGTTCCTCCACGCTCTAGTTACGTTTATAAACAATGTTAGATATTCATAATGTTCCTCCACGCTCTAGTTACGTTTAGAAGTAATGTTATACATTCATAATGTTCCTCCACGCTCTAGTTACGTTTAGAAGTAATGTTATACATTTATAATGTTCCTCCACGCTCTAGTTACGTTTAGAAGTAATGTTATACATTTATAATGTTCCTCCACGCTCTAGTTATGTTTAGAAGTAATGTTATACATTTATAATGTTCCTCCACGCTCTAGTTACGTTTAGAAGTAATGTTATACATATATAATGTTCCTACACGCTCTAGTTAAGTTTATAAGTAATGTTATACATATATAATGTTCCTACACGCTTTAAATACGTTTAGAAACAATTTTATTTATTTATAAAGTTCCTCTACGCTTAAGCTACGTTCAGAAAAAAATATGTTTACTTATAATGTTCCTCCACGCTTTAGTTAAGTTTATAAACAATATTATTTATTTACAACGTTCCTCCACGCTTTCGATATGCTTTGAAACAATGTTATCTATTTATAATATTCCTCCAGGCTTTAGTTACGTTTATAAACAATGTTATATATTCATAATGTTCCTCCACGCTTTAGTTACGTTTAGAAATAAATGTATTTATCTATAATGTTCCCCCCACGCTTCCCGATTGGATCTCAAACATGATTCATACAAAGAGACTAGGCTTAATTTTTAAACATGACTCCAACCAACTTTGTCTACGACTATCTTTATAAATACTTGTGTGCACATAGTTTTAATTATACTTCCATCAGATGTAGGCTATGAGTAATAAACAAAATAAAATGATTTATAAGCTATTTTGAAAATACAGTTTTCTTCTCGTTTGGATCAAAATAAAAATATACAGTCAATATTATTATTTTCTTAGTCAGATGATTTAATACATAAATATTTATGCATTGTGTTTAACAAACAAACCAGATGTAGTCATCAGTTGTCTTTGACAATGACATTATCAATTGAATCTTAGGACGCGTATACTACACTCCGACACTCTATAAACCCGCTTCGGTGGTCGCACGGTCTAACACGCTACTCTCGTAGCAGATTAGACTGCTATAACAAGTTTCAATTCTCATTCAGGTGTACTGAGGGTGTTTTTTCATAAATGGTTTCTCACTATACCTCTAAGTAAATGCGGGAACACTTCCTATAAATATTACCTTCCCAATCCCTAAAAATATTAGTGTAACTAGTACTTAAACCTATAACCTGAATGAGTAGTAAGAAGCGGTGCTCAAAAAACATTCTAGAAGGCCATATTACATTCAGCATGTTTTTGAGATATAAAGCACCAACATTCACTCTGAGCGTGGCTGGAAAACGTGGTGGACTTGACCCAGGGTTGGTCTAATCGGTTTTACCGGTGATGGGGAAGTTGGGGCTACAGTTTCGGGTGGATTTACTCAGGGGGTCTTAAACGATTTCCCGCTTGCCCTACAAGCAAATACAGCTATATTTTCTCTAAAATATAGTTTCCTTATGCCTGTAAATATGCGGACTGGTAGTAAGATGAAATGCCAAAAAATAGTAGATGGTAAGCCATCCCGTTTAGAGATAATCTTGGACCTCCCGAGTAAAGACCTCTCTGCTACATTGGACCGGGTGTGGGGGCCACGCCCACCTCACACCCTCAACCTCCACACGTGCGCAAGAAGGGACTAAGTGGAACCAAGCGTGTCCGACATACTGGAGAGATTGAGGCTGGTCAGGATGAAGAGGCTGGATCCGAAACAAGATCAATACTCAGACTACCCCCTCTCCCCCCTTCCCCGTATCTTCCATGGGGTGTTAGGGGGAGGAGTGCGTGTTGAATTACTACCGCTTGGATAAAGAGCCAGTGAGATCACGCGCTTTTGCAAACAATATGAAAATATCTGTCCCGATGTGCATTCAGTACGAGGGTCACATGGACAGCCTGCTAGTTCGGACTCTGTCAAAACATTGACATGTAACAGTATATCCGCTCTTTCCCACACGGAACCTTGTTTCATAATACACAGTTTAGAAACGTTTCAATCAACTCAAACAATTAAACGTGTTGGATAAACTTTCATATTCCCTAAAGTAGTCAGGAGCACACTGTACTACCCTTATCAATGGGAGGACTACCTTTATTGTTAATTTTTCACATAGAGAGTATTGTAATTGTAAAAACTCTCGATCTCAAGATTACGAATTATCCTGACCTTTTATTATATCAGTCTACATGTCTGCCTGTCTGTCTGTCTAAGATACAGAATGGTTCCCTCAATCTCAGCCCCTGAGTGCTTCTCATACACCATTTACTTCCATTTTAAGGGAAACTCGGGGCCCGAGAACGAGCGAAACACCCTGTATAACAATTTGATTAAAATTGTACATCTAAAGAAAATCTCTTTTTAATATCAAAATTATATATTTCATAGAGAAAATGTTACCGTGGGGTAGTTCACTGCTAAAATATATTTTTTTAATGTTTTTCCTAACTTTAATAGACTAGCTGAGAAGATTGGTCCGAATGTGTTATAAAACTTATTTTGAACGTGCTCCACATCTTAATACCTATCCGGGTTATCCATATATTTACAATATTTGGAGTAAGGATTATCATGGTAAAGGAGGGAAAGGGGGTAGGGATGGATTAGAGTGAGAAACCATTCAGAAAAAATACCTCCCTGTGCCTCGATGGGACTGGCACTTGTGGCCAGCACGACCATCGGTACAGGTCTTTGGAAGACTTAGGGCTGGCTGCATAAACAATAATTAGGGGCTTGATCAGAGATCAGATGTAAGTAGATCGTCAATCAGTTGCTAAAACCTCATTTTCAGGCACCAATGACAGTTAGGAGGTCGTTGTCGATCAAATTTCTGGTCATTTCTAACCAACCAACTCCCTCTCGTTAACCGTTGGATTCTCCGATCATCCTGTTGACGGGAAACACAACCTATAATCTTAAATAGCTGAGTAGGTATTAGCATTATTAAAGTGCTTAATAAAAGTAAAATGTGTGGTTTGTGTATTTAATTTGAGTGTGGATTATTTTAAGGGATTGTAATGTGAATCATGGCAACTTCAGAGTAAATTTTTCATCTATACATTGAAGTTAGAGTGAATGGCAACAATCTAAAGCAGCTACAGGAATTAAACTAATGTGTCTTTTATCATTACATAAATAATATTTTAGAAGAGGTTTAATCTGAGACCATTTTATTGTGTATATGTATCAATTGTTTCACTACAAAATTATTTAAAAAATATATTTTCCCAAATAACGTGCCTAAAATTGCCATTTTTATAAATGGATTTTAAATATCAGGCAGAATAGGCTAACAGAGACGTAAAAGTTAATACATCATAGCTAACCTTATTAAAAAAAATTAAGGTCATTTCACAGTCAGCATTTTTAAATACAGTTATTTTTAAAGTATTGCCATGTTTGTTTTACTTGACTATATGATTAAATCTATGTTCAAGTATTCGTAGATTTGGAGCCCTAATTAACTTTGTTGCAACACAAAGTTTTCTTGTTCTAGTATCGAGCTGGTCGGCAATACGATGATTGAAGTACCACTATGATATTCGTGCAACCATCGCTTAATATTTCTACAGTGACAAGTAGAGTAATAATGTGTAGCCTAACATCTAGTAATGGATGATATTCAATCCAAAAAGATTTAAAATAGTTTAGGAAATTAACATTATGCTTTATTATGTTAATAACTGTAAAACCTCCCTTTTTGGCCCAATAGTTTCCAATCTAACTACTGACTACCATGGAGTTGGGGAGCTTGTGTGACTTTGGATGGCTACCCCTGAGCATTTGGCGTTATGGAATGAGCATGTCGTGGGAGGAGAGGGTTTGTGAATTATTTATAAGGCAGAGTACAAAGGGTTCTATTTAATTAAGTGAAAATACTAGTTTACAATGAAATGGGTACATCGGGCATACTGAACTGTACGAGGGAGCATGTGTGAGCCTCCCGGACCCTGCGTGACGGCCCGAGGGGCCCAGTTCGACCCTAAGAGGCGAAGCCGCCATACAGTGATTTGTCTAGCTCTACTTAGGCTCGTTGGTTATCGAATGAATCTGGGACTTGCAGATTTTAGTATATACAATAATAGAACAGGGTCTAAATTCGCAAGCGATGACTCACAACAGGATGTGATACAATGCCAGGAAATGTAAAAGTGTGGATGAACATCTTGCTAGACGCAACTTTTAAAACAAGGCATTACAAAACACAATTTATTGCCTTTAATAAATATCGATAGTAGTATTTTAATGTTATTCAATATTTAAAAGGAGAAAGTAGCCTAAATGGCACCACTTTTTAAAAATCAACGTATAAAATCCAAATGACTCATAGGTTAACTAAAATGAATATCACACCATTAATTTGGTTGTTTTGGCTAATTAACTTAATTTTTTCACAATTTTATTTTAACCTAAATTATTTATTTTGGCCTTATTTTTAAATATATGCAACTGGTGTCAATTATGCAATCAGTCTACTAAATCGCACCAAGGGTTGCTAAAATCAAACTTCCACTTAAAATATATAGGTTTGAAAAATAAATACAAACCTTTTACTTTAATGGTTTTCTAATTATGTATTCCATGAAAACAACAACAAAATATTCATCATATCAAAAATGAAAAGTCTAATCAAAATTAAAAAATATAAACTATATTCACCAAAAATGAACTTAGTTTTATCAAAGAAAAGGTAAAAGAAGATTGATTACACCCTATGCATAAAGATTAAATCAGTTTTACCTACTGCCATATTTTATAAAACATTTACAAAGTGACCCTTTATTAATAAAACAACACTGAATGTTGAACTAGTAGAACTCATAGGTTTAGTAAGCTAAAAATCTAAAAAAATATGTATGTCAATACAAAACAAATCTGAGCCAATTATAAAAATGTGAAAAAAAATCTATGGGTTGAAAATAGCCGACATTAATTTTTAGGCTTGCAATTCTTTGCAACAGTAACATTTAAATCTTTAGATTTTTTATAAATACCAGCACATGTTTCATGAGCCCCTTTTTTGCATATTTGACATTGCACCATATACTCCATTATGCCTTCTTCACATATGAAACAATACCAGTCTTCAGCAACAAATTCAATCACAGCATTTTCGGTAAATTTTAATTTCTTTTTAACTGATGCTGAGTGATTACTATTATTTTCTGGGTGTTTTTGAGTTCTTCTTTGAATTTGTGACAAATTTCCAAGTTGATCAGCAGCTGTTTTATTTTTTCTCAGTTTATTGGCTATTTTGAAAGATTTTCTCTCAATAATTTGCTGGAGCTTTTTTTTTATATGGGCTCTAAGTCAAAATCTCAGTTCTTTGGGCACCTTTTATCTTTCTTTTCCCTTGTTTGACTGGCAAATGGCTTATTTCATGGATGGTGACACGAATACTTTTGGAAGATTTAGCATGTATTGATCTTGTAGCTGCATTCTTCTCTGGGACAATTGTGAATTCCTCTTCTTGGCAACCTTACTCATCATCAGAAAAAAGTGTTATTGGAGATTAGTCAAGTTCATTTAAGTAATTGGCTGGTGAGTGGATGTTGGCTGGAATAAATTCGGTGCCTGAAAATACATTTCTGTCCACAGGCCAGATTCCAGTGGCTTTGAAACCACTCATTGCATTACTCACGGTGGCTGCTTTGCTGTATGCCTCAGAAAGCAAAGCAGTAACTTGGAAGTGAGTGACAGGCTGCTCGTGAGTTCACAGCCACTTGAAAGTGCTTCGTCGTAATATGTTTGAAAGGGCTTGAATATTGCCACATCGAGAAGCTACAGACAATGTTTTGTGTGTCCAGGGAGTTGGAGAAGTAGAACCCCATTTAATCTTGTAAGTTGAATAGCCTCAAAATTCTTTAAGTGTGTAGTGTGTCCATCAAGAACCAGCAAAACCTTTTTCTCTACAGAAGGATTGACGTAATCAATAAGATGCTTCAACCATTTTATGAAGAGCTCCGTGTTAACATAGCCTCTCTCTGAAATTCCCACGATACTTCTTGGCGGGGCACCAAATTTTAATGATGGGTGCATTCTTAGACTCCTAATAATAATCATCGGAGGCACAAAGTTTCCACTGGCACTTGTACAACAGACGATTGTAGTATTCACTCCTCTTTCACCACTGGAAACAGCACCCACTTGATGTCGTCCTTTTTGTGCTACTACCATAGGTAATTTCTTTTTTATAGTAGAGAAGCCGGATTCATCAACATTAAAAATGTTCCGGCATTCAGTCCATTTTCATCTACAATATTTGTCAACACATCAAAAAATTGAAATACATTTTCTTTATTAAAACCCCTAATCCTTTACAATAAACACTTTTTCAGGTTGTCTTAAGCTGAGAGTAAGATTTCGCTTCATAAAGGTATAACACCATTTTTTCCTGCGATCTTATTTTCTTTGTTGAAAGGATTGGCTAGATGAGGATTAGCAATAAGTACTTGAAAATCTAGCTTCCTAATTTCAGTTATTGTAAGGTCAAACATGCTCTCTTCAAACTTTGAAATGAGATTTACGAGTTCCTTTTCAGCTTCTGAAGGTAACGCTGTTTGTCTACCATTCACAGCCTTGCTGCTACCACGTTTAACCACCCGATTAACTTTTCCATGAAAATGCCTCAAAAAAGTCTTTTCTGGTATCTCATACATCCTGCAACATTCATTTAGTTTAATATTCCTTTCTTTAAATTCCATCAGAGCATGGGACATATTTTCTGTACTGCACATTCCATACAGCCTTTTAGCCATTGCAAGAAGATTCTATAACAAAAGAAAATAAAACCCTGTTCAAGTTGTATTAATCGCACCGCTGCTATTTAAGCAAACTTGTAGTGGTCCGATTTCGGAAACCACGAAGTTTTATTAAGTATTGCCTCTACAAACTACATGCTTGGACTAAACAAATATTTAATTTCAATATTATTATTATTATTATTATTATTATTATTATTATTATTATTATTAGCACCGCGTATTACTACCCGTTCGGGTTATACGCACTTACGCTAATGTGTAATGGTAGGGTGATTGTGAGATGAAATGAAGGACCTACAGTTTAACGTGGAATCCGAACCACGGTGGCGGCCTGGCATTCCACACATTCACAAGATGTCTTGTCAGAGGTGTAGGAAGGGTTTGGAAATCAGATAAATCTGTGCCGGGACCGAGGATTGAACCCCGGCCGCCAGCACATAAGTCTGCCACCTTACCCCCAAACAACCGGTCACCTTTAACTTCAATGAATGCTTCTTAAAAGTATGCCTAGAATAGTAAAAGCAGTTGATACATTATTGTCTCACCTGATGCTTGGGTCCTTATGAAAATGATTACAATATTACATCAAATGGACCTTATTTTATTTAAACATTAACAAAGCACAAACGAAAACACGGAGAGTTTCCAAACTACTAAAGCATCATGGAAGTGCTGCTTAATTCAATCTCGATTCACAAGCTAGAGCACGAATGCATTCGGTTTATTTTTAAAGACAATGGTGCGATCTATGAGCCGGTATGATATTGGCAACTTTCCCCTATCTTATTAATGTTCATCAACCCATCATTTTTAATTTATATTTATCAAACTGCATATTTTTTTATTTTGGTTATGTATAATGTTTTTGCTTTGTGTTTATATGTATACTTGTTGACTGATACTTGATGTGGCGATAAATTGCGATGCAATAAGTTGATTACCTTTTATATAAATTCAATCTTTATTGACTTCATAATTTGAAATTGTGTGTATACTAACCCACATCAGTAGCAAATCAGACTATACTTTAGGCTCGTCTAGTCTGATTAGACGGTAATGAGGAAATCCAGGTTATAATCCCAAATGAGAGTGTGCTGAAGGTAGTTTTTCCTAAAGGGCTTCTCACTTTCCATTACGAGAATGCAAGAACATTTTATCTACCTTCCTAATCCCTAACCAACTATTATAAATAGAGTTGAATTAGAAGACGCTATGGAAAAATTTAAAACCCTGTATTGCATATAGCTTAGTTAAAAAAATCAACTTTTTTACTCTTTCGGGGATATTTTGAATTATAAGCATATATAAGAAACAATATTATACTGACAATATTTGAAAATATAATTCTTTAAATAGTATTTCATTGGACTTCCAATAGAGACCCAAACTATCATTGTTAGGTTACTCGTATCTAACACTAGTTTATAAAGAAAATACTATAGCTTTTTTTAAACCTAAACTATAAATTTTAAAATTAAAATTCTTAAGTTATATTTGTACCTATAACTACTAAAAGTTTTAGACCAAACTAGAACAAAAATTGGAAGCTAAAGCAATATAAACCATTCAAGGTTTATATCTAGAGAAGGTATGTGTATACTTGTTTGCAAATCTTGAAAACTTTATAGCTATATTCAAACAAATTTGGGAGTTTTTTTTACATACATTTTAACTCAGTTTTTTCCCCATCACAATCAAATATACTCATTTAATTACATTAAAGGGTTTGAAATTAGATAAAATGTATCCTTATTTGAGTGGAAAGAGCGTGTAGATTTTTTAAACCTTAATATTAACATGTGGGGGATTCAAACCTCCTTCGTTCTGCCACCGGATAATAAGTCTACTAATTCAATTATCTAATCATATATTGAAGCAAAATATTCAAGTTAAATCGTTCAACAAACGGTGTTTTATCTTTTATTATACTAATATTAATTCAAATGCAATATTTTTGAGAATCTGATGACCCATACACTGTATAAGTGACTTGTAAAATGATGGAAGTACATTAAAATGTATATTTCAATGAAAACTATACATATAAGCTTAGTCTAAATAGTCTAATATTTCCAAAATTATGATAACTGAGATATGGACTGATATAACCATTGCAAAAGGAGCTTGTCTATCTTGTAGGCTTACAGAACAGACTTTAAACACAGTTATATGCCAATCGGTTTTATGTTTAACCAAAATGTACTCTAAATTCCTTAATACACTCACCAAGAGTTATTTATACAGAACATTGATTTTCCCTCAAAAACGTGTGTTTAAGAGGAGTCAGGTTAACTATTTATTTATAGGGGTACCCGCATCCATGAACATAATTTAATATGTTCAGAAATGTGGTGGTACCTCGTTAACTTTTTGGTAAAAAGATAGAGAAATTTTGTAGGCTTTTATACGCAACTAATTATCCGTCAAATAACTGTGCTTTATAAAATACCTGTACAACGGTGGCATGACGTGGAGAGTTTCCAAGGCAATCAGAGCTTGTTCAATCTGTGCGTGTTATATTTTATCTCCCTCTGCATCCCCGTTTGATAAAATCATAAATAGGCTCTGCTTTACATACCTCACATTGGAATGTATGGCCGTTGATACCTACACAACGAGTGTGTGCTACTAATAATGAAAATATGTCAAAGGATTAGTTTCATCTAACTCTGCTTACCCTGGCATCACACCACGATACACCAATGCTGTATAAAACATGACTGCATTGAAACAGTTTGTCAAGAACACCTGAAATTTAACGTCATTAAAAAAAGTATCTTAATTCAAACAAAATATAACAGCACATGGTTTATTATAAAAATGGAAGATATTTTATACCAAACGAATCAATGAACTACCTCTAAGCCTTTCAAATGTTAACAATACAAGTTTTCAACATAATTTCAACATAAAATGAATAACATTTGAAGCAATGCAATGATACGTGAGATTGAAATTATTGTTTACTTCAATCCATAACATTTGTATATTAAATCAGTTCATAGCAACACTCCTTCCTCCCCCACCCCCCCATTCCCCTTCATAGTCCACCCCAAGTATACTTGGACAAATCAAACTCGGACGCTGCGCGTGCATCACTTGTACACTACCTGGATCGTGTCAACAATTCATCCCAGCGCACTTGGAAAGGGAGGCTATATCCAATTTGAGTAGGATGTTGGTCAACTTACTTGGATCCAAGTCGAACTTTGATGAGATTCAAAATGGCGTAGTCTCAAAACACGGAGAGGGAACTCCGTAAAAGAAATGTTATAAAAATAATCAAATGGACGTCTAGGCAAAATGTAAGGTTGATGGAACTGCATGAGGCAGAGAGAGTGTTATGGAATGTAACGAACAGCATATAATGCAGATCTCATGCTATTATCCAGTTTTATTTTTGCACTGCCTCTTAATAACTATTCAAGATATGCAAACTCATGTTATTGAAATTTTTGTTTTACAAGTCCTAGTATTATTATTATTAGCACCGCGTCTTACTACCCGTTCGGGTTATACGCACTTACGCTAATGTGTAATGGTAGGGTGATTGTGAGATGAAATGAAGGACCTACAGTTTAACGTGGAATCCGAACCACGGTGGAGGCCTGGCATTCCCCACATTCACAAGATGTCTTGTCAGAGGTGAAGGAAGGGTTTGGAAATCAGATAAATCTGTGCCGGGACTGAGGATTGGACCCCGGCCGCCAGCACAGAAGTCTGACACCTTACCCCTAGACCGCTAGGTCACCCAAGTGCTAGTAGTTCATCAATTTGAACAGTAGTGAATCATAGATGAAAGTGTCTTCATTTTCAACCACTGCTTCGAACAGGAAATTTGAGGAAGCCATAAGAGCCTCATTGGCACCCGCAGTAACGGTAAAAGAGGGGGTGGGGGTGAGGGATTTGATACTGTAATCCTTAGAGAAGTATTGTTAAAAGTGATTGTTAATATATTTTAGTGATAATATTATTAATACTTAGCAAATAATTATTATTTCCAAATATTTTGACAACAGTGGCTTTCACACAACGTTGGTATTGTTGATAGCATCTTCTAGCTTCTGCTAGCTGTCAGGCAGAACCAAAAAGCCATAAACAGGCTATAGATGCGGTTATAACCATAATTATTAAACATAATAATTTGTCTATTTGTTCCAACCTAAAGAAGAATTATAATACTTTGAAGAGAGTCGAATGTGTAGACGACCAGCACCCATGCGCACGTGGTTAATTATTCCTGTTTGCCGGTGAAAGGGAAGTCAGGGTTTGAGTCACAATCGATTGTACTGAGGGTGGATTTTCTAAATAGTTTTAATGCAGGTATAAAATGTTTTCTTCATCATCCATATCCCACTAGTGTAATTGAATCGGTGTGTGGAAAAAAAGATAACATTCCAGTTTACCTAGTTATCTGTAAAACAAAACAAAAAGTTTAGTGACAAAATTATAAGTTTTATAGAAAAGGTTACCATTAGGCAATTGTAGTTCTAGTCAATAAGTATTCAATCCCAAAATATCAAAGTGAAATTCTCAATAGCTATTAATAATTAAAGTGTTTGGAATGTTATCATTTTTTCCACTCATTGCTTTGACAACAGGTAAATAAGTAACTAATATCAGATTTATATAAAAATAAAATATTATTTAGTCAAAAATTAAAAATCGTATTTTTTTAGATTCATTAATTTTTTTTCAAGTTGGCAGCAGCTGCGCACTATGACTGACAAAGTATTGGCAGTCGCAATAAGAAAACCCACAGATGCAGTCAGTAGCAGGTTCTAGTCCTCTGCTCTCATGGTTTTATAAAATTTAATATTCGACAAAGAGACGCTACTTAATTATTTTGTATGGTGGCCGTTTTACTCCTAAAAAGTATTTTCTTTACAACAACAAAACGTAGGATTTATACGGTGTTGGAAACATAATATTATGTTATTATAGTATTTATTACTTGCATTTTATTTTTTATGTTGCAAAAACAAATAAAGGACCTGTTTTCAGTATTTCACATTTAATTAGTTTAGTCCAGTTTTTAACACGTCTTTCTACCACGTCACACGTGCAACGACAGTGAAAATGAATGCTCCAATATTATTAATATCAGTTTAACAACCCCACTGTTGAGTAGATAAAGGTTAACATTCTAAGAATCTTATACTTTTCCCACTCAAAGAAGATTCAAGGCCGATTTTAAGCATGATTTTAAGCATGATAAGGGATCAAAATATTCACTTTATTCATTCATTTGATAGCTTATAAAAACCTACAATATGGCTATCTCAGTTTAATTTACCATATTTATGGAAAGTTATCCTTTTTACACTCAACGATTCACTTGTTATATAGGTTTTCAACCCAAATGGATCGTGAGACGCTTAGAGTCAAATTTATTGACATAATTTTAAGAGCAGGATTATCACTTTATAAAAAAAAGGTATATTTTTATGCACCTTAGATGTGGCCAAAAAAGTGACAAATGGAAAAAACAAAAAACAAGAGCATCGATACATTGTGTGCCTTCGCCTTTAACCTAACAACGCATCATCATCCCCGCATGTAAGTTTATATATAGGTGCACCAGTGAGTTCATTGTCCGAATTATCTGAGTCATAAATGGGTCATTCACCAGGATATCTTAAAAAGCTATCATTTCCTATGACAGTTGATATTTATAATTTTAAAGCTGCTAAGAAAATTAAATGTGCACGAAATGAATGGATAAAAATCAAATCAATAAAAAAATAGTTATATTCCAGATTGAAAAAAAAGAAGCTATTTAGAAATGTGATCTCTTAAAATCAGGATATAAACTTTATTTAAATAAATTACCTCCCTGATTCCACAGCAAGGGATTTTTGTTTCCTAAAGCATATCTTGAAGGTTTTATGTAGTTTTGAAAATAAAAGGCTGCACAACAATTGCTTCGTATTAACATACTGTTATATTTTTTTAAACACCCTATAGAGGAGGTCAGAGCTCTGAGAAAGTGGGTGGTCAGGGTGCAACAACTACCCAAGCTAACAACATGAACTTTTATATAAACTACCAACCAAGGTAGATGAATCTGAAAATAAACCACATCCCTCATATTTTACAAATGCGGCCCTGCTTAACACCCGGACTATATAATAAATACCGTGGTGTGATAAAATTTCCCGATAAGTAAAGTACATAAACTCTTATTCCACGTTGGGAGCCCTTCATTGTACATCTATTGAACTCCCTTCATTGTGGCAAGTATTTTATACTTAGCCGAGGACAATGGTCAGACAGAGAACAATAAGGAGACAGCGCTCCAGTGGCCTCACTAGGAAACATTGTAGGGAGGTTAAAGAGGGACAGAAACAATGCAACATCAATGAATGGATACAAAACCACAAACTGGTAGCTAAAACAAATGAGGCATGCCAAAGTCCAAACCCGACCACAATTACAATCCACCCTCACCTCACCACCCCTCACACACACACGTACATACAATCATACACATATACACATACATACAATCATACAGCCTCCCACGGACACACGTAAATTTTAAAACAAGAGTTTTGTATTTTTAGTAACTGTAAACGAATGAAAGGAATGGTCAGGAAAAAAAAATGTTATGGGATTGCAAACACAAAGTAGGCATATTCGTTCACCTATGAACTTTTGTTTGGGAAACAATGGTAGACCAGAATTTATTTGTATTGCGAGTTGGTACATAACACGTAAAAAACAAACACTTTATTTTTAAAGTGAATTTACAAAGTAGGAGATTATTTGCTAGCGATATTATTGTTTTTAATTAACAGTGGAATCATTGTTGCATTAGAGGAATACAAACATTTTTATAAATAATACAACTAAACGAAAGTAAAGAAATTAAATGATTATGCTATATCCTCATCAACTTGTAGCCATACACATGTGTGGTATAATTAGCACAATAACCTTGCTGGGGTAGGGTTGTCTCTAATTAGGGATGATAGGTAGATATATTAGTAGTTTTTGGCTGTTTTATTGCAGTTTTACTACCTATATGAGATAAACACATGTATTTACACTAATGGGGGAGAGGAAATGAACACTAATTTGCGCAAGGACATAAAAGAAACCCCTTTAGGGGAAAACCACCCTCAATACCCCCAGTTGGGATTCCAACCTCAACCTCGCCGTTACCGACAAACCAGACAAACACAACTGGCGATTATCTTGCATACCAATAGAAATGGGTACATTAGGGGTTAAAGTAATTATAGTAACAATAAATGTAGGATTATCAAGTTTGTATCTATACAGAGTATTCTGAGAGCAATTGGAAACATAGTTCAAACTTTAACTAGTGGTGAACACGTGGTCTAAGGTGTAAACATTGCAAGCAACTGGATTTTTTTGTCCATGATGGAGAGGTCAATATTCAAGATTTCGGCTCTCCAAACTAACATGGGTTCATTTTGTCTGAGCTATTCACCCATTTCCTTCACATTAAAATACTTTGTTAGTATCCTTGTTCCTGAAGGGACCAATATAAAATTAAAAACATACATCGTTCCTAAGTAAGCAAGTGGGTTAGTATACGTCAGATGTCTCTACAATTCACGTTTCCCATTTCTCAAATTATTGTTCGCATATAATCTTAGAATTCATGCAAAATAAATGTTACGACACAATATTGCAAACGGTTAAATATAATGTCCTATAGTTTGTGACAAAATGTTCAAAATACAGGTATAAATATTGTATTCCTAAATAAGTGTTTTTAAGAAAAACAACTACTATTTTTATAATCATATGAATCTCTCTTCGAATACAGATTTTAGACACAATTTCTAAAGCCATTTTTAAATATAAGAATTTTTTTAAAATAAACTACGCTCCAATGAAAGACCTACATACATTCGTACTTATCATTCAAAAGACTCCCCAGATAACAAATTTTAACTATAACTTAGAACTGAATTTTAAATTTGGAAGTAGCTAATTCTGGTCTAATGTTTAAAGAACGTTGTTTTATAGATAAATTTATACAACTTTCTGGCCATTCTTTATTAATCAATTTGGCATTTAGAGATTAATACATAATATCTGTATTTTAAAACTAAAAGAAAACCTACATCATAAGTTTAAATAAAGAACTAAAAATAAATTTTTGGGATACGCCTATCGTTTCTAGACCAGTGTTCCGCAGCACATTATTGTGCCACACCACAATGATGCACCGTGGCGGTAAATTAGGCACGCCACGCCACCACGTTGTCAGTCGCAGTTCAATAAAAACACAAATTAAGTTTGTACAAGCCGCAGTCGTTTGTCATGCACATTAATTCTTACCTACTCATGCTTACTAATATTTTAATACGTCTGGAAAAATCGAATTCTTTTGCGTGGAAATAAAGTTATGGTTCTCCCAAATTATTAATGGATTGAACTAATTGTTTCATAATGTTAAATAAGTGGGCCTAGGAAAGGTACTTAAATTTTTAAACTTGGAACGTTTGAGGTTGCTTAAGGAAAAAATTAATCTGTAAAGATCCCTATTCAGATTTACCGTAGGCCTACGGCCGTCGAATCGGATGCGTAAGACATATTTTTCTGCCACTGTGTGTAGCTAAAACAAAACCAAGTGCCTACTAAAATTATAGGCTTTAAGTATACTGTGAAATAAAAGGTTTGTGAAACACTGGTCTATGTGACAGGGCCTCGCTGTTTTAAAGGTTGTCATTAGCACAAAGGTGATATACCTAAGGAACCGATATTATGACAAATATTTGAAACCTCGTCTTAAAACAATGAATCAGATTTTGTCATAAAAATAGATATATAACCAGAAAAAAAATCAAAAATGTACCAATAAATATATTCACATACTTATTTTACTTTTTCATTAAATGTATAAAAAAAAAAAAAGACTTGCCAATTCTATCCCTCCAATTGTTAAATAAAATATTTTAAAATAACCTTTAAATTTTACAAATAAATATATTATTTTCCCTACATTAAAACTAGTATTTGGTGAAACAGAGAGTTTATAGCTATGTTTATTTAAGTCTAGGATACGTTGGTGTGATGAAAATGATAATCACACTTGGCGATCTCTCTATGTAGATTAGACGATAGTGAATGTAAATTCTAGGGATAAAATCCGAACCTGGATAAAGTCAATATTATTCATACACTTTTGACGTTACCCAAACTACGTAGATAATGTTTAGTGAGGGGTAATTAAATAATGTTTTTTCGAAGCTTAAAGGGAGAATATTGACATTATTCACCCGTGCCAGGATAGTGGCAATTTCTATGGCTTATGCTAGGTTAGTTAGTTTAGTTTAGATAAGGTTGGGTAAATATAGGTTATATTAGTTTAAGTTAGTGAAAAATAAAGAATAAACTTATGCATTTTGAATGTTAGTGCACTGCTACGATCCAATTTATTGTCCAATTTCTAAATATTGTTTCAAAATAAAATTTGTATTGAAATTTGCTTAGTTTTACAAATATTATTCAGCGTTATCCAAGTATTGCTGGCTAGTGTCGATGTCATCCGGATAAGGTCGTAAATGAAATAAATTACTTTCTAGTTCAGACTTTATCCACAGCACTTGGATAATGCTGACATCTCCCTGCTAGTCCCGGCACCATCCATATTTTGCACACTACCCATTACATAGACATCGAGGTTATTGGCTGTTTAAATATATAAAAAAAAATTAAAATATAACTTTACTAATAATGATAATAATAATATTTAGCACCGCGTCTTACTACCCGTTCGGGTTATATGCTTTAAGTACTAATCACGCTAATGGATTAGGAATTGGGAAGACCGAGATTCGAACCTCGATCTCCCCGTCCTCAGCAGTCGAGCTTAACACGACAAGTGCGTTAGCCAACTACGCCACCGAGGCGGGTAACTTTACTAATGATAACTATCGCAAAATAAAAGCAAATTTCGTTTAAAGATACGGGAATCAGTTTGAAAACATGGAACTTTGCAAGTAACTACCTTCATCATTTAATTTCGTGAACTTAAAAATACGTAAAGTTGATAACTTTGAGCTTGAAACAAGATTTTGGACTTTGATTAAAAAAAAAGTTTCGTGAAGACACGGTCGGTGAAATGCATTTTCCTTTGTGATCCCTTCCTGTGTTTATGATTGGCGAGAACAGGCAAAGTTGTTAGAGACGTCACTGAAACGCTGTGAGAAGATCTGACAGTTTATAGTTGACTGGTTTATTTACATCGCGTCTTAATACTCATACATGTTATACATATTTAACTATGGTAATATGGTAAGGGTGAGGAAGGTAGAATTTATCAGCACTTTTGTAAATGGAGCGTGGAGAAACAATTTAGAAAAACAACAATCTCAGTGCAATGTGTCAAAATTCGACATCCCCCTTCACTGGTAAACTGCACTAGACGAGCCTGATATTCGGTCTGCGTGTCCACTGATGTAGCTAATCTAAATGTTGTGATTTAGTCATATTCCTCCATTGCTTAATAAAAGATATTGATGGACTACACATCAAATGGATAGTCTACAAGTTTATTAAAAGTATCTCTTACACAAATGTAAGCGCCTCCGTTTGAATGAATGGCAGGTAAATGTCATTCCAAAATAGATGCAACATGAGAGTCGTATTAACTCAACCTGAATAATACGGTACAGTCGTGAACAAAGCGGATACCACAAATACGACCCTGCAGCAAATTCTCGCAACAAACTTGTCAGAATTAATATATGGCCGTGGCTTTGAAAGGAATTCTCCACACATGAACGATTTTTCAAGAGCAGTTACATAAACTGACACCACCAGAGCTAAACATATACTAACAGACTCAATCCAGCGCAGCAATGTTCTCACTATCGTTTGAAATGTTATTCTTTTGATATCAATTTTTATATGCATAGCAAAACCCATCCACAGTAAAAAAAAAGTTTTTCAGAAAAAGAATAACAAAAAGAGAGAAAGTGGAATCTAAAAAAAGGTCCGGTAACATAGTCGGTTGACGTCACCTGACGTGTTTGTGTGACCAATGGCGTGAGGGGATGCACGGACCACTGAGTTGGACGTTTGTTGGTTATCAACACAATTTCACATCTCCATTTCGTCCACTCGATGCCACGATGGAGTGTGAAACCGCATATAATGATGTCATAGACGTATCATAAAGGGCCATGACTCTTTACAACACTCTATGAAAAAAAAAACCACTTTATAGTTTACGTTAAAGGCACTTTCTACTAGAAGGTATACACCCAGATACTTTTGTATTTCTTATGAGATGAAAATGTGTCGGTACCGTTTTAATTGAATGCATAGGAAGGGGAAGTATTCCTTAAGCCTAAACATAGAATAGAATTCGAATATATTGAAAAATGACACCTGTACATGGGAATATAACCTGGGACCTTTGTCCCGTACCAATGCTCTATCAATGAACTATTCAGGGATTTTCCCGTTCTCAAGGTCATTATTTACTCATATCTTAAGGCCAATCTTACATAACCCGAGATTCACCTTTCATTTATACATTAGGTTAATTGTATAACGTTGCTTTCTTACATTAGTATTGAAGTATTAACATACATGTTCTATAAAAAAAAACAGAGTTTGTGATAAATTCAAACACCTAGCACTGTAGTCAATACCTGAGTGTGAGAGGAAACTGGAATAGTTTCTATTTTTTTATTAGCACTCATTTGATACTATTTCTGCTGTTAACGTCCTCAGGAGAAATTAAACCTGGGCTTTCTCGATTGATTTTCCTCTATCTAATTAACTAAAAAAAAGCATCTCATATTTCTTTTAGTGGTGGCATTTCTGTAGAATCAGCATCCCTAAGACAAATCTCAATTTTCTCAGAAAGTTATCTTGTGATTTTGTTAAAAATTAATTTAATTGGGTGAAAAAGAAAAGATATTTACTTCTAACCATTTATTTTTATCTCAGTACTTTCACTGTATATGTGAATCATTGTTAAATATAAGATAATATAAGTTATTTAATGATTTTTTTAAACTTAAAATATAAGGTTTTTGATTCTGTATGGAGATGACACTTCCTTTAGACTTAATATCATAGATAATCCCCTTTTAAATAACAAAACAACTCTTAAATAACCTGGTAATTCTGGACTTCTGCAACACTTTTCCAAGTTCCGGTAGGTTCCCAAGGGTAAAGTTTAAGTCTATCATGATTCTAATGAGTATAGGTTAAGTAGCACCTATAAGAAATAAAATTGAAAATACATGAAAATAGATCTTCGTATAAATGTATCCATAGTTTTTGATAGGGACGGATTAGAATTTTTTTTTTCATCTTAATATAAATTGAAGACTTCTAAGACAAGTGAATGATTTTGTGTATCTGAGCAGAATGTTCTGTAAAAATTGAAGTATAGATGGTGAAATAGTTAGGTGGCTGAATGCATCTTAGAGAGTAGTTGAACTCGTATGTGGACTATTGCAAAGAATGAAATAGTGTCGAAAAAGCAAAGATGCAGTTTAGAAAAACAAGAGCAAGATGAATGCAGTTGGAATAAGATATATAAGAAATGTATGTGGAAAAACTCATATGGAGAGAGCTAGTAATGAAAGTGTTATGAAGGAGTGCAATATGAAAGGGAATCCAATAGTTTATTGTGAAAGAAATCTTTTACGTTGGATTGGGCATGTTGAGAGGATGAGTGTGGATTGAGTAATGAAGCAAATATATGAAGGTAGAGTGTGTGGATCAAAAAAAAGATATAGGCGATGTAATACGTGGCTACATTTTGTAAACGAATGAGTGAAAAAGAGAAACATTGAGAGTTTTGAGAATCAAAGAGCATGTATGACTTTGTGTATGGATGTTGTTGAAGCGGACGGAATATACAAGGGTAGGGAAGTATGGAGAAAGTTAATAAGAATGGATTAAGTACGGAATTGTGTTTTGAGCTAAATGCCCAGTTCCTTGCCTACCCCATAAAGGAACGGCGTGATTAGGTATATATGTGTGTATGCATAATTTTAACGAGGATCAGATTTGACCTTTTTCCGTGCTGAGAAAAGATTTTGTATAGTTACGATTTCTGTTACGCAGCAGATTTGGGTCCCAAATTTCTAAAAACAAGTTAATTTCAATATGTATGCTTTAACTTACGGAAATCGTCAGTTACATGTGTATGATCAATTAAGATGAGTTATCAGATAACGCAATCATTTCTGACCTGGGAGGGCTTTATGCAGCCAATAGTACAATTACACTGTACAAATTGGGATAAATAATGGATTAAATAGCCAAGCTATTATATTTGTTGATTAAGGTTATAACCGCATCTAAATGTAATATTCTTAATATTGAAATTTAATTAAAACAATTAAAACACATAATATCTTGGTTATTTAATCAATCAAGATATGCTCATTCGTAAAGTTATTGCCATTAGACTATTGGCATTATAAAGCCTCCCAGAGTCGAGGGTGATTGCGTTATCTTATAGCTCATGATCTTAATTGGCAATCTCCACACGTCCATCACAGACTCTGCCTTAAAATATGAGTGGGAAGGGACGAATCCTGGATATCTTAGTAGTTAGAGAATTGACGTACTAATCCAAAGATCCCAGGCTCAATTCCCGTGTCCTGGTGTCATTTATTAAATTTAAAGAATATTATATTTATATGTGGCTATTTAGTTAATCAATATTTATTATTAAAAAATAAAGTATGAATTAAACCTTTTAAAAGTATTCTCAATTTGTATCTTACTGTGCTAGAGCGATATAATTAGTAAACATTATTAAGATGGTAAGTATACTAAGATTAATATATAATAAAAAAATCCTGTCTAAATAATATTTGCCAAATCTGTCATCGATGCATAAGTGAATCGCAACTAAAAATAATAATCGAGGCGACGGCTTTGCCACACACTCCAAAGAGTCCGGGATAACCTTAGTCCTCAGAGAGGCTCTGGACTAGAAACCGTAAGGACACCAATGTCAAGGATAATGATAACTTGTTGGAAGACTTGTTGATGAAGAAAGCAGGGAATGCACAAAGTCTTGGGACGAACTTAAAAAAAGAGTAACAGATAATATATTTGAATGGTGAAACTTTGTGGTGGCTCTATGCTCAAGTAATTAAAGAGTATTTTAAAATCAAGACATATAACCCACAAAACAAATTTTTTTTTCAAACCATTTGACTTTTAAAAATTAGTATATACAATAAAAATTAGTAAAGAAAAGGTCAAAATCAGCAGAATCCACCATTTGTAACGAGCCTAAACGAGTGCAGTCGCTTGTACTCTTCACCGGAAGAGGTCAGCTGGAAGAGAGGAGTCGCTTGGATTTTGATTCAGGGCCCAACCTGCCCCCCTTCCCTTCCAAGCCCGTAACACCCGTTGTTTCCCTGCCATCCTAACAGCTCGACGATGCTCTGTCCACTGAGTGCAATGGACCATTATGACATTAGAAATAAGCTTACAAAGATGAAAGTGTTGATTTTATTTTACGAAATAATAGAATATTCTATTTGTGTTGTAGTCAGTAGAGCAATTCAAACTAGTCAAAGGAACTTTAAAAACAAACAAATAAATAAATTTACCTAAGTGCACGTAATTTTAAAAATATAGTTTTGAAGATAGAAGCTTTAGATAGAAAAAAAAAATAGACAGAAGTACATTCATTCTATCATTCAAAGAACCACATGTTTAAGGATATATTCAATGAAATTATTTCAGAAAATAAAATTCATATTTTGAGTCTAAGCTATGTGAGAGCATTTCAAATTATTCTATACACTGGGGCAAACAAGAGCGTGGATCCCCAAAAGTGTTTTAAAATAAGTCACACGCTTGAATTAAACCCGGGCAAGGAAGGAAAGCCAATCACTAAATCATATAATTTAGTTGTTTTTTCCACCTTTTGGCTTCCCATCTTTCCTTGAGGTAAATTCTGATAAAGTTAGCTATATTTTCACTTGGTTTCTTTTTAAACATCTTACCAAGCACTTGGTAATATTGCGTTGATTGTGTGAAACTATATAATATTTAAAGATAATATTGACTAAACTTTTCAAAGTTAAATTTATCCCCTCTTCTTGACAGTGAGGATATGCTCACTAAAGTGTGAGTATAATAAGTCGAATTAATGCAGCGTATCCTATTTTAAATAGATTATAAAATCACACAGTGAAAATGGATTCTCAATTAAAATTATTTTTGAATAATTTTCTGTAATTTGAAAACCATCTCAAAATCTAATCCAACGGAGTATAAAATATTTTTCTACTACGCCTATAAATTAATTGTATTTTCTTAAATTTGACAATATAATGTTTCTTATTATTCTACCTCTTTGTTTAGTGGTGGCTAAATGTATCAGATCAATAAGAATATCCCTATTACAGCTAATAAAAATGAAGAGAAGGTTTTTGTGAATAATTTTATTAAGATCGGTAGATTATACGGCTAGAACAAGACGTCGCAACCAAGTTAAGTTTTTCTGTCTTCTAATTGGAAAAAATAGTGGGAATGAGACCAGTTAAACTAGTTTTTCCATATTTTAAAACATATAAAAAGATTTAAACATAATTATTTTCATATTAAAATTAGAATAAACTGAACCTTGTTTTGAAGTTGTCTACTAAATAATGCAGAAAATGCCCTTTAATGAGATGGTTTGAGCGTATTAACGTCTCTAATATCTGACATGAGATAGGCCCTTAGACATTTGAAATTCAAACAACAACTAGAATTCTTGTTCTAATAACAAGAATATCAACATTATCAAAAGTTACTTTACTTAGTCCAAGGATATTTATGAAAATACTTGTTTTCGAATGGATACTATCACAACTTCCTAATAAAGCAGAAAAGGTAAAGACCGTTACATTCCAATTCCCTCATTGAAGACTCTTATTTCAAATCCCAGCTTTGCTAGGTGCGAGCAGGTACAGTCACATCATTTGGAAACAATTTCAATATAGGATATATATTATGTAAAGTTTCTAGATTTATCTTGGCAAAAAAAGTAGTTTTACTAAATAAGTAGCTGGAAAAAATAATTTTCCAGGTGAGAGTTGTTCAAGCACAAAGTAACACTTGATAAGATAAAGTAGGGAAACACCCTTATTTAGAGGACGTTGTCTACCTGGGCCTGCTGATAGCAATTCCCTCTTTCCTTGACGAGTGTAAACACCTGCTATTATATTTTCCAGGTGAGAGTTGTTCAAGCGCAAAGTAACACTTGATAAGATAAAGTCGGGAAACTCCCTTATTTAGAGGACGTTGCCCACCTGGGCCTGCTGATAGCAATTCCCTCTTCCCTTGACGAGTGTAAACACCTAATATTATATTTTCACACCAATATCATTGACTTGCATTCCAAATCAACTTTTTCTTCTGAATAGATAGTAATTTTTTTTCTAATTTACATTCTGGTAGGAGGACTCCTATTCGTCATTTTCGCGAATAAATCAAATAAACTAAGCTGTAAACGATTTAAATAAAACCATTCTACAATAAACTACTTCAAGATCCTTAGAATTAATATGGTTAAAATTTAAGAAAGTTTTTAGAATTAATTAAGACTACATACGTATTTCTCCGCCAACATGTTTGTTGTGACGTTTGTACTGCTAACATTCTACTGAGTGAACATGTTCCCAGTGACGTATAACCAAAGTTTCTTGCGTGGGAATATGATTTATACGTCTACGACTGTTTGAACTCAGCTCTTGCGATGTAAAGGTGTTAATACATGTCGTTTTGTAGGGGAGAATACACAATACACGAGCATAAAACAACACGTGTGAAGAACGTCGCAAAAAGACGGGCAGGCGCACGCACGCACGCGCGAAACAAAAGCAGGTAGAGAATGTTCACACGTTCTTAACCAATATATTTATCACTTTATGTGAGAACTAAGAGAAGGAACAAAACATAAATAGATTTTGGTGCATCCCGACCATGGGCTCGTTTCACTATCCGTGGAAAATATGAGATAACACTTTTTTATAGGTATATTTGAATATCCAGGAGGTATCAACATCTTTTACATCTATTAAATATTAAAAAGATTAAAAAGGTTTTTAAAGCGTCTTAGAAATTACTTCCAATCATTATAAATATAATATTTACTATGGGTTTGTTTTAGAAACTATATCTGCGTGTGCTTGTATGTAACATTGTAAATTAACTTATTATTTCCAATCGATATATTTCTATCGATACTGGTATTTTAAATCACTACTTTTGCTTAGATATATTTACTCATAGGAGTTATCACACTCCAATAATCAGATCGGCATCATACGATGATATGTTGATAATTTATGTATTTGGTTTTATAATACAATATTTTTAAGCCAACACTTTGGTTGATTAATTAAAAAATCATAATGTTTCGTTTGGAAATGACCTGAAAATACTGTGTATACACTGAACAGGTATTGAGACGTGGTGATAAAACACAAAGCTAAACACATAATTAACAATACAATATTATGATGATTTTACTATTATTATTAGTAGTCCCAGAGCCAAGTATTAGTGAAGTCAAACAAGCTAGTAAGAAGTTAAAGAACCATAAACTTAAGAGTATGAATTCGAGAGCTATAAATTGAGGTGGTGAAATTATAGTAATATAAATTAATAAACTGATATATTCCAAATGGAACCATGAGGTATTACACAAGAATGGATTGAAGGTATTATAATACTCATTTTCAAAACGGGAGATGAAACATATTTTAATAACTATAGATGTATATCACTACTACCAACACAATAACAAATTGTATCTAAAATAATTTTAATGAGATTTACGCCATATGCAGAAGAAATAATTGGGGATCATCAGTGTGGATTTCAACGAGATAGATAGTATCTGGCAAATTTTGAGAAGAAGTTGGAATACCACATAATGGAATATTAATAATATATAATTATTAAAAAGTTTTACGATTTTGTTAAAATAAATGAATTATATGGAATTTTAGTTAAATTTGGGATACCTAAAAAACATGGCAAATTAAATGAGGTAGATGTGACTGATACGCGTGGTAGCTTACGGGTTGAATTTCATTTATCAGATACTTTCAAATTCAATAATGGGTTGAAACAAGGAGATGCACTTTGCCCATTAATTTGTAATATAACCTCAAAATATGCTATTTGGCTAATGCAAGAGAGTATATAATGGTTGACATGCAGATGAATTAGCTTTGTGGGAAAACAGTAAGGAATTGTTTGCACTAATGCAGACATTTTACTGGAGGCTAGTAAGAAAATAGATTTATAAATGTGGCTGAAGTAAATGATTACAGAGAGAACACAGATTGGGGACGATAGGTTAAAGATAAATGCGAACAAAATATCATTCGACATGGTTCATTAGTTTAAATATTTAGTAACAATTTTAAATAGTGATGACAAGCTTAAAGTAGTAATTATAAAAAAGTGTACAGTCTGGCAATTCAGTCAGTGGGTTGTTCCCATCTCACCCGCGTTCAAGGAATGTAAAACTGAGAATATACAAAACAATAGTTTCTTCGATTGTTCTCTATGGCTGTGAAACCTGGTCTCTTACCTTACAGGAAGAAAGGAATTTTAGGGTGTTGGAAAACAAGGTGCTCAGGAAGATATTGGGTCAAAAAAAGGGATGATTATACTGGGGATTGAAGGAGCCTACATAATGACGAGTTACATACCTTGTACTCATGACAGGATATTGTTAGGATAATCAAGTTTCATAGATTACAGTGGGCATGACAATCAGTGAGAATGGGATAATATAGAAATGTGTTCAGAGTATTAATAGGTAGACCCAATGGGAAGAGACCACAGAAAATAATTAGACGCAAATGGGAGGATAATATTAGAATGAACCTGAAGGAAATAGTATGTAGTGAGATGGACTGGATAGAACTAGCTTAATATAGGGATAGTATTTAATGATGCTGAGTGGATGGATGTTGTACAAAATATGGATAGGGTGTAATGAGGTAGACTGGATGGATCTAGCTGAAGATATAGAGATAGGATGTAATGAAATAGACTGGGTCTAACCAGCTCAAGATAGGATGTAACTATGTGAACAGGATAGAACTAGCTAAAAATAGGGATATAATGTAATGAGGTAGACTGGATAGAACTAGCTCAAAGTATGGATAGGTTGTAATGAGGGGGATGGGATTGAATTAGATCAAGATAGAGATAGTATGTAATTAGAGAGACTGGATATAATTAGCCCAAGATAAGGAGAGGTGGCGTACTTTGTAAATGCAGCGATGAACTTTCGATTTCCCAATGCTAAGATTAAGTAACGTAAGGTATGGTTAAAGCTCTATAACTATTAAAAAGGTGTATTCATTGTTACTAAATTAAGCATAAATGTTCTGAGGATATACAGGAAAATTAAGAACATTTCGAATATATAAAACACTTTCGGATAAAAGATTCTTATTAATCTTTCGATGCCGATATCTACTACTATCCCGATACCACAGCCCTAATGATGGGAATATAGCTGAGCTGTGAAGTTAAGACTCACAAGGAATGTATTGTATATGGCTAACATTCACTATATCGAGGGGTTAGTCAAAATATTAGGTAGGAGGAAGGTAACTAAGAGGAAATTAAGCCAAATTATCTTGCAGGAAGATGTAAAACCCCTTAAAAATCACATGTGGGAACTTACCTTGTGCTTCTGACCAGGAAACGAGTATGACCTTCTAGTAAATTGCGATCTAGTTGTGGTTAGAGTCTAACGTTTTACACCCCTCGACAACTAGGGCTGGTATTACAGTTGTATCATTCAATTATTGCCGTTTTACAGATACAATGTTTACCTAACTCGTAACTAGAGATTAGCTTATATATAATTATTCTAAAACTTAGCAATATAAATGTGGGGATGCAAAAAAAGTATTTATGAAGTTCGATAGTATTTCAAAGCCACATCAATGGTCACACATTTTAAGGCATCAGTCTCATAATATAATGGATTGCTAGTGATGGAGATGTCCACGTTTGAATCTAGGACATATGCAGTGGGATGATTTCAATAAATATTTAATTTATCGATGTTTTACCATTCTCTCACCACACTAATTCGGTTGCATTTTCTCCGGTTACCTTCTTCAAACTCACCCTATAGATTGGTCATTTATAACAACCCTTTTGTTAGGTCATATGGACTAAAATAAATATGGGTATTTAGTTCTACCTTGGAAGAATAATTATAAACAATATTATAATAAGCAGAATGCGACTAAAAACAATTCAAAAAAAGCAGGTATAGACTTGTCAAAAGTAGTCCTTGTAAAACTTTAAAGCATATTGCATTTCGTGATGTTTCTTAAATATATAAAATTAAGGACGATGAATATACAAAGGTACTTTATTAGTGATAGTTTGACACTTTAGCCAAGCCAGTAACGCGTCTATCCACTAAGCTAGGGCTCCAAATTTCGATTCTCTGCTTGGTTGAGACAAAGTGTTATTGGCAAAATTTGGATTTCCACTTTAACTCCCTGAGGAGTGGATGTTGTATTAATTCTTGAATTTAGTTAGTTTTTAGGTCGAAGGCTAATCATTCTGTTCAGAAAGTGAACTCCAAACACGCTATATAAATAAAATTAAATACATGCTAAGCAAATATCCAATGGAGCAGCATTTAGTAATAATCTCCGTAATAGAAACGGGGCCCTATTATCAGACTACTAATCATTATTATTATTATTATTATTATTATTATTATTATTAGCATCTCGTCTTACTACCCGTTCGGGTTGTACGCACTTACGCTAATGTGTAATGGTAGGGTGATTGTGAGATGAAATGGAGGACCTACAGTTTAACGTGGAATCCGAACCACGGTGGAGGCCTGGCATTCCCCACATTCACAACATGTCTTGTCAGAGGTGAAGGAAGGGTTTGGTAATCAGATAAATCTGTGCCGGGACCGAGGATTGAACCCCGGCCGCCAGCACAGAAGTCTGACACCTTACCCCTAGACCACCAGGTCACCGTTGACTACTAAATCAAGTATTTTAAAATCCATCCATTGATTTATTCTTCCTAGACACCATAAAACTATATATTACGCTAACCACTTCCTGCTTCCCTTCAAGGATATTTTCTCTACTAACGGGGTAAAGTTGAGGAAGGAGGAGCTTAGAGTAAATGTACAACATTTTTATGGAGGTAGAGTGGGAAACCTTTTATGAAAAATCACCTAATTACACCCAGGCGTTATTTGAACTCCAGCCTCTCCAACACCAGCAAATCAGCACAGAGTAAAGGTGACCTGGTGGTCTAGGGATAAGGTGTCAGACTTCTGTGCGGGGGGCCGGGGTTCAATCCTCGGTCCCGGCACAGATTTATCTGATTTCCAAACCATTCCTTCACCTCTGACAAGACATCTTGTGAATGTGGGGAATGTCAGGCCTCCACCGTGGTTAGGATTCCACGTTAAACTGTAGGTCCTCCATTTCATCTCACAATCACCCTACCATTACACATTAGCGTAAGTGCGTATAACCCGAATGGGTAGTAAGACGCGGTGCTAATAATAATAATAATAGCACAGAGTAGACAGCACGCACATCAATAGGGCTCGATTATTTGATATTCAATGTTATATCTTTATTTTCCACTTCTGCCTTTGCTAATTGATATAAATAAACAATTCGAATAATTTGTTGTTTTTAACATTATTTTTCGTGATGGCTTCGTCATTTACGTTCAAGCTTCAGTACGTGTATTATTTATCTGATCTCCATCCATAGTGACTCCGACAGAATTTCCTTTGACAATGTTTAATATGATATTAATGAACGTTATAAGGAATGGTTGGGAACCATCGGCTATTTTCAAGCACCAGTAATCCTCTCAAACAGCAGAAGAACCATTGTTGTGTCTACACCACAGTTTAGCCATGGATACCGCTAGAGCCACGGCATCTTCAATCGTTCGTGTTAGCAACTAGCCGGCAGACAGAAAAAAGTCAAAAATATTAAGGAATCCACGAAATAAAATAAATGTTTATTTTGGGTTTTTATTCAAGACCTAAATATTTTATCTTATTGAGCAATATTTTATTTTATTGAGATTGCCAAATTTAACAATTTTATTCTATCTTTAAATCCATATTTTTATCTGTGATATTAGTTTTATAAGTAGTACGGACGTCCATGGGTAGGATTGAGGTAAAGAAATATCGAAACACTATGAAAATATCAATGGCTGTGTATATATTTTGATTTCAGTATTCCCTAGTACAACTCATTTGGTGAAGTTTTTATGTTTTTTGCACATTGTTGTGTTATTGTTGTTTTCTTCCAGCTATCGAAGGGTTGTTTAACATTGTTGAGGTGCTGTTTGCTGAGAGAAGTTACATCTAGTACTGTTCAGTTTGGGTTTCGTTAACATTCCTAGAGGTCTCGAGCTCAAGTTTACTTGTCCTTTACCGAACCGACTACACGGGTATATCAACAAATAAAAGTTTAGTTATAGGGAAAATTAGTTCAAATCACACTACATTATAATACATAGATTATTTTATAATTTTTTTTACTAATATTTTATTCAGAACTATCAAATGTAAGCTCTTGGTTTAATCGTTAAAGAATATTACACCTATTGTAAAGACTCACTTGGTTTGGATAACCAGAACCTTATTGTTTCTGAAATTACAACATTAATCGCGGATCCGTTTCTAAAGGTTTATTTGGAGGTAACTACAGCTGTGACGTCACTACCTCTGATAATCTTACAGTAATATCATCATCATAACAGTGGAATACAACATGATTAAACTTGGTCCAAAGCCTGTTTGATGCTAGAACTCAATTAATTTGTCCAAACTACTCAACTTTCCCCTCCACCCTCTTCTCCTCATCCAACTTTCTGGCATTGTTCAACCCCACCAATAGGTTTTACTTCCATCCACAGAAGCAGCCAAACACACACACACAAACACACACACACATACACACTTGGTTTGTTCTGCTCACTCGCTCGCATGGTAAGTTATTGTATCGATTCTCTCTTCTCTGCCTTCTGGACATGGCGAGATGAACAAAGAGCTTAACTCTGCTTTAATTGAGTTACATTGAACCATAAAAGACTGAAGAGAAAAAGAGAGAGAGGGGTGGGGGAGAAAAAGGACACAATGAGAAGCAAAGAGGGGAAGTGAGATATGCGGTGGCCACAAATAGGACAAGCTTGAAAAATGAAATAAAACCATTGAAGACGAACAATATGTTCAATTTATTTCGAGGTCATGATGCGAATCTCAAACAAAATGTTTGGGTGAAGGCTAAACATACGTATAGGTGCCTGCACGAGTATTTGTCTAGTTTAGCGCAAGAGGAATTAGTTCCTGTATCAGTGGGCACGCGGTATAATCGTCAGGCTCATTTAGACTGGCTTTCTGGTGATGGGGAGGTCAAGGTTTGAGCCTCGACCAGGTGTATTTTAGTGACTTTTCCAAATTAGGTTTCTGATAACCGTCTATTCAAATGTGTGTACGTTTCCTCTAAACTCTTCTACATACCTCATTCTGGATCCATTATCCTAACCAAACGCTTTTAGTCCGGATGGTTAGTAAGACGTGGAGTAAAATAAATGGAAATTTATTTTTCTAATCATATCATATCTGAAGGTCTGATGAAAGCTTTGAAGTATAATTTCAAAGTTTACAAAGTAAATACTATATTTAAAAGAATACATTGAATTAAACAATAAATGGACGCTCCTAAAGTCTATTAAATTCTTTAAGAACTCATTTTTAAAATCAATTGAGTTTAAGTATATTTAGATACGGCTAGCACGATATACAATTATAGCTTTGGATTATGAATTAATTATCTGGTGTACCTGTTCTTCGCATGAAGTTTTTTAAGTAGCTTAGTTAATTTTTTAAAATATAAAATAAACCAAATGAGAAATTAGCCAAGTCTTAAATTATTATGTAATATTAATCCTTTATTGGTTTAAAATATCTGACTAAACGTGAAATATAAGTAGGTTTACTTAAACATAATGTTAAAATGGAGATATAATCAAAAAATGTGCTAGGTTCGCCTAAAAGCGATGGTAAGAGAATTAAAATGAATCAGAATACATTGCAATTCAAAATAATAATTGGAAAAAAGATAATTAAAGTTCAAAAAACAGCATAAATGAAATAGTGGCAGTTATTTTGGTCCCTGCTATTATTACCTGCCATATTTCAATTTTCTACAGCACAAAGCTTTATTTTTTCTAATAGAGTGTAACATTTTTAGTCCCCTACTTTAAAGAACCAATTTTCCAATTTTTATTATTTTATGATTATCTGTACGCCCTTGGAAACATTACTTCTCCTCACTTCCCCTCCCCTTCCATTTAACTGCTTTAAAATAAATAAAATGTATGCTCTTATAGTTACTTGGGGCTGCCCGTCTACCTTTAAATATATATTTAAATTTTTGACCATAAAGAAAGATTTTTTAAATATAAGATTTGGACATTTTTAGGGAGGGCAACCCTATTACCATTTTCCGTTTCTTCATTTTGAAATTTAATTTGTTTTCAGAGGCTGCTCTTATTCCTGTATGACAAATTAAAATATTCTACCACGATAATAAGTATTTTTATACACATTTTGGAAATGTCGAAACTCACACACCCTCCTCCCCAATTTTAAAAAAACGCCTACCTAGAAAATCCAAACACTTACTTTTTTTATAAAAATGGTAAATTTTTAAATCCTTACCCTCTACCGTTTACTAAACCCACACTTAAAATTCAAATATTTAAAAATCATTTAGCTATTTGGAATAATTGCAATATATCCAGGCAATTTCTTTTCTATCCCACCTAAAAGTTATGTTTAATTTTAATACCCAATCAATCCTGGCTAGTTTCCAGAGTTTTATTTTAAAATTTAAAATGTTGCAATTTTTATAAATAGTTAGAGTGGTACATTTAACTTTCTGCTGAATTTTGTTTATAACTCACTTGGAAGTTGTTTATAACGCACTTGGAAGTTGTTTATAACGCACTTGGAAGTTGTTTATAACGCACTTGGAAGTTGTTTATAACGCACTTGGAAGTTGTTTATAACGCACTTGGAAGTTGTTTATAACGCACTTGGAAGTTGTTTATAACGCACTTGGAAGTTGTTTATAACGCACTTGGAAGTTGTTGTTTCCATTAGTTTTTTTAAATGTTGATTCCATTCTCCCACACTTCGCCAACTTCAACTTTGAAAGTTCATATTTTATAGCTTAATTGATTATCTGCAGGAATACTTCTACTTATATGCCAAATTCCAAAACTTTCCATCACTTAAATTCCCGGAGACCTACTTTGAAATTTCCCACATCTAGATTTTTATTATTTTATGGGTTGGTCCATTACCCGTCTTGCCTCGCTACACGTATGTAAATATTTCAATTTAATTGTATTAGTTCAAGAAATTTGGGAGATAGATGGGATTAAACTCTTCTTCCCATCATTTTAAGACACTTTATTTCCAATCTTTTTTTTTCGTCGCGTTTGTACCTGACAAATTCATTCTTACCCTCAGTAGTTTTTTTATAGCTATAAGTTTGTACATGAGGGGGGGGGAAGGCACGTCACAGCGGTTACTCGTGGAGTTTTGGCAACACCAATCCAGCTAGGCCCGCCCTGGTTCTTCTCACCCCCACCTCTTATCGGTCATTCTCTTCCTATCAACAATATAACTTGGAGTGGAAACCTCCCAGTCATACCTGGCCCGTGATTATTCCCCCAATATGCTCCCACAAATGACAACATCGTCCAATGAATGCTACACAATAAACTGTATTATTCTAAACGGCACAGGGGCCTCGACACACTACACGATACATTAAAACGCAGACAATCCTGTAAGGAACATTCACTCGTTCGATCGAGTAGTGCTAGTCCCATTCTTGACCAAGCCCCGTGATAAATGTTCTTCTAGTTAAGACGATTCACAAATTTCGTACAATAGGTTGCGCAAAAATATACTGATTTCGGTCCAAACCTTCCAATCCCGGATTTTGGCTCTCCCGTGACGGGCTCGCGTACTTTACTCATCGTGCTCTTATATTGACACACATGTGGCACTTTCTCTGAGTTAGTAAAACCACCTCCTGTCCTTACCTCGATTAGACTAGGCCAGTCTACCGATTCTCGCCGCAACATTCAAACTGGTCTCTATGAGACCATCTCTCACTACTCTACTCTTCTAAGAAAATATCTGACAGCCAGATCACGTGGCTGAGACATACGCACCTGACATATACTTCTCTAATCTGAATCGAAAATTTGCAAGGAACATACTTTATAAAAATAGATCAAAGGTTGTTACATTAAGTTAATAAAACCTTGGAAGTGAGTTTAAAGACAGTTTATTATAGAAGATTGATAAGAAAAAAAAATTTAAAGAAAAAATATTAGATAAAATATGATTACAAGGATTACTATCCTATGTCATAAATGATCAATTATATATGCAACCACTCCCTAATAATGCAAATTATTGAAGAAATGTTACAGAGTAAAATGGTTATAATTGAGAGGATTAAAATAGTCCAAGATTCAGGCAAGACAATTGAAGAATTAAATTAATATATAAATTGGTCGAGGACCTGTCAATTATGATAAAGAATAAATACAGAAATCCTATGAAAGACAATTCCACTAAAACCTAATACAAAATTTGACAGGAACTAGAAAATAATAACAAGGTGATTATATGATTAATTAACAGTTAAATATTATGGCAATAAAAGAAATTGTGAAACACACATATAAAATAGAGGAATATAAATTTCATGCAAAAAATATTAGAATTAATAGCATATAAAAATATTAAAATATGAATTAAAAATTGGACATAACATGGATTACAGTTGAGGGAAAAATAGTAATAAAAATAGGAGTAAATTATCTGTGCTAGTATGGTACAATGTAAGTGCAAACAGCCATAAACTATGTAACACAAATAAAATGACAAACAGATTTTGTAGTCTTAAAGAATTATAATATAACTTATTGAATATAAAGTCTGAGAAATTATAGAAATGTGTACAAAAATAAATAATTGAAAATGATAATTACTGTTCTGTGAAGAATAACTAAAGGACGTTGGCTAACGCACTTGTCGTGTCGTGTTGAGCTCGACTGCTGAGGACGGGGAATTCGAGGTTCCAATCTCGGTCGGGTGAACTTGGGGTGGTTTTTCCTAAATGTTTTTCCACTCTCTATCCATGCAAATGCGGGTTCACTTCCTCTAATTCAACCTTCCCAATTCCTAATCAATTAGCGTAATTAGTACTTAAAGCGTGTAACCCGAACGGGTAGTAAGGCGCGGTGCTAAATATTATTATTATTATTATTATTATTATTATTAAAGGACGTTCCTTAGCTGTAGTGTTTTTGGTTCCTCTCCTTAACATTTCTCCGCCTTAGGCTGGATTCACGTTACGACGACATGTTTCTGCTTAACAGCCATCATCAGGTCTGAGGCAAACCAATGCAATTACTAAGTATTGGCTTGTAAGAAATGAAAATGCAAAGAAGTATTAAACAAGAAATTAACGAGGATCTAAAGAGACTAACCTAGAACCAAAGTAGAAGTGATCAATTTAAATTAGATAGTGGAACGCGAACTATACGAAATAATTGTATTATGAGCAGAATTAAACTTCCAAGCTTACCTCATAGTGGGGTTAAGGTGTTATCCCCGATGCTAATCAAAGAGTAGTAATTAAGTAAAAATAATTTGTAAATTTATAACCTTTGAGAAGAGGGTCCAAAACGGATCTCAATTACCGACTCACTCGTATATGTGACGCGATGGATCGTCACACCCTCCCTTCCTCAGGTGAGTAGCCCTTCCCTTGACATTATTTACAGATATGCTCACAATAAAACACACAATTTATACACATCGTAGGGAGTCGGGTAACGTATCCTAACCTGACTTAGACCAAAAACAACACAATATTCGATGAAAGACAATAAGATTACTGTATTTTAATCTTCATATCCTCAATTAACAAACAATATAGTCGCTAAACCCAGGGTCCTTCCTTTATTATATTATCTCTTAAATTCGTTACTTTATTAGAGTCCTACTGGTGAAAAGTGTGTATGGTTGAATGCAAAGTACTACTTTGACTGTACCAATAAAACCATTTACAACCTGCTTAATCCCTTATCTTTAACCTCGCCTGAAGGCCAAGAGAAGCAATTCCAAGTCAATTAAGGGGGGACGGGGGGGGGGCTGAACGCCTAGTCACTCGTGCCTTGCGCATCTTCATCACTCTGTGATGGACCATACGTTTTCAACTTGTTCGTAATTCTTTTATAAAGACGTCTCTAGCGTCTCTTCCTCTTTCTGAGCAATCACGGGCTATGGGCCTTATCAAATATGTGGGTGCTCTAGTTTCTCTTTGCTTGTAAGTGAGGACTGTGTTTAGCTTTATGTACGTAGCTACCAGATCATTTTTAAATGGAATTGTGGGATACCTCGTTTCCTTATGTTTATTCCGATATTGCGTGATTTCCTTTTCCACGCACTCAAAATGTGACACGATCTCCTACAAATCCATAAGGAGCTAATCTGTGATCTAAACAAAGTTAATCTTACTTTTAGGTCTTAGAATTTTAAATATATTATTTAGTGCTTCATTTTTGATACAATTCCCATATCTTCTAATTTAGTCGGTGACGGATTCAGTCAGGCTTTGAGCATGAATTATAATTTTGTCTTCTAAAGCTTGGGTATATATAGTGGGAAATAAGCTAATCTTGGCACTATCCTGAAAGTCCTGCCAGGTACTTCATGTTTTCTTCTGATTCCTAACCCACTAACTCACTTTCTCTGTACACAGTTCAGAAAGAGCTTCTATTGCCTCTAAATCTGTGAAGTGCTATGTTTCTTTAATTCGTTCAAACGTTCCATAAAATTTACTGGGCTTGAGCGGGGAAGGGGGGAAGTGAAGGGAGCTCAACATTTCGAAATTTAATAAGTTACATTCAAATGCTTCTTTGTGTGGTGGAGAACTGAAATTCGTTAAGCAGGTATAGGGACCACTCCAAGTTAACATAAAGAAGTGATAATTTAATTGAATAATGTGAAAGGAGGGAGTGGGGTTGCTATAGACGAAACAATATTTGAGAGGAGCTAGAAAATTAATATTTGGCAGACAACTATCTAGAGAATAAACTTCAGCTAGCCAAATTAATCCTTGCATTTAAAATTTCTCAGAGTGTGTTGCAAAAAGGCGGTTTGTGGGATGAAGAGGTGGAGAGCTTCAACTTTCTAAAAGCAGAAGAAAAAGATATTCAAATAAACGAATACAAATATGTACAAAAGATTGTGGGTGGATTCGTTAGTATTGTGACTACATAGCTAAAACATCGAAGGATAAATTAGCACCAATCTAAGAGCGACATAAAAATAAATAAACTCAGGCAACATAGTTTTTCAACAGTGATTCTCTTTAGGAAATAATACAGCTCAATACATAATATGTTACTGTAACATAATCTATTATTTCATTTATGCCCTTTGGTGATATAGGAGGTTCTTTTTCCAAACATGTCCCTGTAAAGATGTGTATTACTTCGTATCACTTATTATGATTTTGTTTGTCTAAATATTGCGTCCTTAATGGATTGCGTTCATTTGCGAACTCACTTAGTGGAACAGGTATTATTTTCCTTCTGAGATTTTTTAAATTCATTAATTGTCATAGTTGGTTTGCAATTTCCATAATTTGCTCCAGATTGAATACGGGGAGCCATCAAAATGATGTCAACCGGATGTTGAACATCATAATTTGATATAGTTCGATGTGGCCTACCCGTGTGAAGAACGAGTCAAACCGCTAATTATTTATATAAGATTGATTCTCCGAAACAATTATCTACATAAATGATCTAGTAAAAACATATGAATTGTTACATTGGTTCAAATGGTTGATATTAAAAAAAAGAGTAGTTTTTGAAATAAGTTCACCAAATACGACTTTAACGTAATTTCATTTTATTAGGATGAATTTATAGAGGATTTTAAACAAAACTAATAAAATTACTATAGTTATATAAAGTGCAACGAGAAGAATGCTTCTTAGTAAGTAATATTAGAAATAATATAAGAATGATTAGCGAAAAACATTATATTTATATTAATTTAAAAATAAAGAGGACATATTAAAGATAATTTTAAAAATGAAACTAGCGAGATGTTGAATTAAAAAAACAGAGATGAGTTTGAGAAAACTATAGTAGCCAAGAGAAACCGATAGTAAGTACGTTTTAGGTAAAAAGGAGAGAAATAATAAGCGATCAATTGTTAGTCACATATTCCTTATCAAAGGTTAGAGAGAAACAAATATAATTACAAGCTTAGCCCTACATGTTAGATAAAGAAAGACCTATCTATCCACTCAGTGGCGTGTTAGAGAAGTTTATATAAGAGAGAGGGAGACCAGGAAATGATAAATGAGGGGTAGAGCCGAAAGAGTAATGAAGGAAACGCGCGGAAACCTGAGAGGTTGGAACGCACACAACACTGAAGGCGGACAAACGTACCGATACTGAAAGGCTCTAATGCTGTCGGCGTTTGTTTATTATAGTCCTAGGGTTGGGGTTCGTGAGATTGGCTCTAAGGAAACTAGACGTTTCCTCGCCCCTGTCTTTGTGTCCATACATTCTCATAGCCATCTAAATCCAGGCACTCTCTGGTTGCCAAAGGATGTTCACATAAGTTCTACTCCAGGTATATTACAAACAACAATAGTTGTTCCTTAATTTCTCTTTGTAACTATAGCTTGGAATTATTTCCTAGAACCAAACTAGATCATGAGTAAGTTTACAAAATGGAAATTACTTGATTTGGTGGAGTTAAAAATGGGTTATTTACTGGATATATTGGGTATTAACATGTGCTGTGATATGAAGATAATACCCAGCAGAATGACTTCTATATTGTTGAAGAACATTTTAAATTTTAGTAAGGAGATAATATATTATTTCTAAATAAATCAACGTATAGTGAAAATATGATAAAAATTAGAAATAAAAGAGAGTTGTTTTATGCATTAATCAAATTTGAAATTTTATATAACCACTAATTTTATATCATAAGGAATGAAAGTAGAAATTTTTTTTAACATGAAAGTTTTTGAAACTTAGCTAAACACATTAAAATTGAAAGCATATTACATTTAAAATATTGGGCTCATGAGAAATGATCTAAAATTGTGATATTTTAAAACATAGATTAATGTTATTCCCTAATTATTATAATATGTATCACTGATAATGATATATTCTATTATATAATTTAACTGAAACAAAATTAATTTTGAATTATTTTTAGAAAAAGGGATTGTAAAATGGTAAAAAATTAACAAATAAAGAAAATATAAAAATTGGAGTTTACTGATTGAAAATTCTAGCTGTAATTCCTTTCTCCTCGAGTCATTCAGTATTTATGATATTAAATTAGTGGTTATGTAAAATTTCAAACTTGTTTAATGTATCATACAACTCTTTGTGATTTCTGATTTTTACATTTCATCATTATAAATGATTTCTACATTGTTATGACTAGAGCCCCGTCAAAATAATGAGATGCGATAAAGCGAAAGTGCCACACAAAGATGGAATCAAGTACTTTTCATTTGATAGTTTTTAGATAAGACTTAAATGTTTTTAAAAAGCTAAATAAAACGAGATGGTCTTGTTACACTAAATCCTCCTTCAAAACTAAATAACACTGCTTTTACAAAAACATCTTTAAATAAACACGAAATTAAGAATAAATTAAATAGAAATTTTGACCATGCTGTAATTTGATTAGTATTTTGTTGTAGTGTAAGCTATCTTTAGGCTACAACATTGTGAAATATGCAGACCAGCTTGACAAAGAATTTTAAAGAAAAAATATAAGGCTTCAATAATAATTTTTAATTTTGTATGTATGCATTGTCTCAATATGTAAGCAATACTTAAACACCTCAGATAACATGTAATTTTGAATAAACACGAAATACCATCGAAGAGTAAGATTTAATAATTAAATTTAACTAGAAATAAAACAATTTTTATGGGGCTCTAGCTATGACATAATTTACTATAGTTTATCGTCTTGCTAGAATAGGCCTATATATTTAAAACCTTTTTTACTAGTTTGATTTAGATAATCCTACCCATTTATTGAAGTAGTTGTAAACTTTATGCGACTATTAGAAGATCAATAGAAAATAACGATTAGAGTGTTATTAAGTAGTCGAATAATTGGTGATATTTGTATTACTATACGTCTAGTTTACAGATACATTAGAAGTCTAAAGTAAAATAATCCATTAAACTTAGCACGATTCTTGAGTAAATCAATAAATGCACGAGGACTTATTTATATTAAATCTTACGTCACAATGGCGTTGTTAATGTCCACGCAATGTGAAAATTATTACTCTATCAAACAAATAATTTCGATTGAAATAAACTATGAAAAAATAAATAAGTATAACTATTTGGATACCCATAAGTTCAAAAGTTATTTGGATAGGCAACAACTCCAGGAGGTTCTAGTCTATTGGTCTCCCCCGTCCCCGCTCCAAAAAAATCCATGAGACCCCCCCAAAATGAAAGATAAAAATAAAATAACAGATTTAACTTAAGAGATTGTTTTGACCAAACCAAACAAAAATTGATCGAGAATGAAAATATATTTTATATTTAAAATAGCCCGTCAGAGAGCATGAGAAGAAATCACCAACGAGAGCGCTAGTTCCAGAGTGCACTGCGCACGAGAAATTGCGGGTGCAGTTTAGACAGATCGAAAATTTTCGTGAATAGCCTATGGCTATTTGTATAATCATACCAGAATATTCCGCTAGCGCTAATTCAGTTAGGTTGAATATAACGTAGATAGATGTATTTGTTTATTGTATCTATATTCTAGTTAATTGCATTTTTAGTGACCCAGTGTATAATATTTTGATTTATTTCAAAGACGAGTACAGTGTTTGTTGTATGTATATACACAACATGGTTTTACACTCTTACACCACGCTAATAAGGGTACAATCCCTCTAAATTTGAATCTTCCTTATCCCTAACTCATTGGCGTAATTAGCATATATGTGTATAACCTGAACAGGTTGTAAGACTACTAAATAAAATCAATTTCTGTTATTGTAAAATACTAACGTTTTAGGTCCAAACGTGAAATGTGGCCAACATCCTAGCTAACAGAGCCAGGTTATCTGGTCTTGCTATGGTGGTCTGATAATAACCTACATACTTGGAGGTGTTATAGTACGGCTGGTATATAAGTTTACATATTCCATGTGTAGTTTATGTTGGTAGGGTAAGACATGAAACATGGACCACGCAAGGGCAATGTAATATGTATGACGATTACAACAAGCAAAGGTTCCCGCTAGCATGTCTTATGGGACTCCGCAGAGAACAAGGTTTTACCAACAGCTGACCTACAAAGAGATAGAAAAGGGGGGAGGGGGGGAGGGTAGAATTTTGGGGGGTGCTCTTCCTCCACAGATAATAGAGCTCATCTTCTAAGGGAGAGTGGGAGTTATATCAGGGGGGTTCATCCTTGACGGCGTTCGAACAACGAGATTACTGCTTGAGAACTGCTAATGTTGGGAACTATCGCACTGCACTTCCTTACACATCGCTCACAATACCACTCTCGCTCGCTTCACAGAACATGAAGCATATTAGTGGAGATAAACCACACTTCCCTCACTTGGAAGTTATGCCATAAGACTTAATTTTATTGCTAATCCTAAGTTGATATTAAAAACAAATTGAGATGGTTAAATCTTTTTCCATTGTATCCATTCGTTACTAGGCAGGTCAAAACAATCACGCTATATTTGTGAAACTGGTAATGGTATTTGACATAGCTCTGTTTCCCATCATTTAATCCAAAACTTTACAAAAGCAGGTGTAATATTATTGCAATAACCATTTCAATATTATAAGTTTTGAAAATGATATAAATATTCTGACACATATCTGAAAGAATATGTAAGCACTAGCGTATTTTCCTCTGTTGGAAAGTATTCAAAGACTCTCTATGCTAAAGTAAGTATTTAATACTCTTCAACGTATTACACCTCAAAAATAAAATAAAATTCTCAATAGAAATATTTTCTAACAGCTGGGAAATGGGGCACATTAAATCTCCTTTCAGATCACATTCAGGGTTCGGCTTGAATTAAATATTCGTCGTGCAACGAATGAAATGTCTTCCCAACGCCATCTTAGCCCCTGCTTCTATGTGGGATGAATGGGAAAGTGAGTAACAGGAAGGGTAGAGAGGGGGTGTATGTGTCAAAAATAAGAAAGGAAATAAATAAAGGTCTGACTCACCTTTCTCCTCCAACTTACCTCTCGACAATGACACTAACAAACGAAGTTACGTGAAGGTCTCCATAGCAACCTTCCTAAAGACTCTGCCTCTAACTTTATTACATCAACATTCCTTGGCACTACTACGAACTACTACGATGCGAGTCCAACAAAGACAGAACAAACTGACTTTGCCTTTTATACAATTTCACCTTCTGGCTTTCTTCCTTCATCCTTACTACATCTCTCTGACTTGCTTCAGTTTTTGCCTCTCATTCGTTTCCTCTTTTTTTTTTCCTTTTGGGAGGAGTCTTTACGAAAACTTTTGCTCTTGGAGTTCTACCGTAATGCGCTCTTGGCTTGCACTTACTCCACAACATACTAATTCCCTTCACAAAACTCCCGTCTTTAACGACGTTTCTTATCTACTCTTTTACTCTTTAAGGAATCACCCTTTTACTTTTAGGATGTAAGATTATTGATGTATGTAGGTCATATTTTGGGTTGATTATTAATATATGTAACAGCCTTGACGGTGAGTTGTGCTTTATATGAAAGTTATATATGAAGTTAGTCTGAATTTAATTTTTCTTACGTGAATTTTAAAGGAAGCAAAACTTTTCAACATGTACTAGAGCTCATTGAAAATAAATAAAGTAATCTAACTATTTTAATATAAAAACTTTTTTATACTATACAAATTTATATCCTAATATTATTTTAGGGTTATCTACTGGTGTCCATAAATAGCTCACCTCATTATAAGCCATTATCTAATTAGTTATCTTATTAGTAATTAGCTATACAAACCAAGAATTTTTTGTAAATAAACTTTCAAAATTCAAACAAATAAATTGTATTGCACATCACACATACTTTCTCTCTCTTGTATTAAAAAAAAATTAATTACTTAAAACTTGAGAGGGTTGTGCAATTAAATAATATACATTATTGTAGAAACACTGCCCCAAAAAGTATAAATAATATAATATACAATGTTAAAAGAATTTTGAGAAAAGGGCGACAGTTCTCTTCCACCAAAGAGTAGCACAAACAATTTCACATTTTAAAAGACCATACATATATTTACTTACAGCTAAGACACTATTGGTTTATAAAATATATCAATTATAAGATTTTGATTTTTAATGGTACATTTTACATTGATAAATTATTTAGTATCTCAAATAATTGAGAAGTTACGGTAGAAATTTGAAATTTTCGCTCATGTAAAGTACTCAAAATAATTTTTATTTTAAAATGAGAGTTGCTATTTTGTTTGTAGTGTTAAACAACCAAATCAAAATCGTTTGATTGGATTTAAAGGAAATATATTTTTCTTTTTTGCCCTTCAGTAAGCTACCCTTAATTTTGGAATGTATATTTGATTCCAAAAAGGTTTCAGGGAACCTTATAAAAGCCTTAAATATACCCAGTTTAGCCCAAAATGTTAAATAGTTTCTACTCTGGGCTGAGAGAGAAACATATGGTATCACCAAAAACGGCTTTGTCGGTTTCAGGGTGTCATGATACGTTGACACTTATCGAAATCTTGAGCTCAAATTTTGCCTGATCATAATACTTCTTTCTCCAAGGATTCAAGCAAAAGTAATAAGATAGATTCTATGATAATAGGTTTATTAAGGCTTACACCACATTTTACTACCCGTTCGGTCTGTGCACATACTTACTAATTACCAATGTGATAGTGATGAGGAAGGTTGAATTCAGAGAAGATACACCCACATTTTGTGAAGGAAGAGTGTAGAAACACCTTTAGTACACCCAAACAGGATGATAGCCCTGATCACCCCGTCATAGGTGATCCAGTCTACAGCGAGAGTGATGCCTTAGACGATACGGCCACTGAAGCGGGTGTAGTCTTAGTTAATATTTTGAAGCATGGATGGACCATTATTTATTTATTATCGTCTGAAAGCGTATGCAGTGTAGGAAACTCCTAAACACTCGTATTCAGTCGCTCCTTATATGACGTCACCAGGTGGAATCCAATTTTGATCACAAAAAATTAGAGTTAGGATCTTAGCAGTGGTGCAGTGGTCAGGGTACCTGGCTACGAACCTAAGGGTCCTGTGTTCAGTTACCTGCTAGTACCTCGGGTATTTTTCTCTCAAGAGGAATTATCACAACGCTCACCAGTGGTTGGTAAATTAGGCTTACGTTATGTTTAAGAATCCTTCTAGCCCACACCTCCATATTCAGTATCATCCCATCAGCTTATTACGGGTACGTGTAGAAAGACACCCTCCTGTGGTGTACCCTGGGTAACATTGTGCCATCAGAGCTACTAATACATACTGGCGACCACAGTGGATGTCATGTCCCTCCCAGTTAGTATTTTGTTTTAGCACCGTGTATTACTACCCGTTCGGGTTATATGCTTAATTGATAATTACGATAATGGGCTAGCATTTGGGAAGGTTGAAATTAGAATAAGTGTACCCACATTTGCGTGGAGAGTGAGTGGAAAACCACCCCCAGTTCACCAGACATAGATTCAAACCTTGATACCCCCATACTCAGCAGTCTAGCTAAACACGAGTCTAGTGCGTTAACTAACTACGCCACTAAGGCAGTCCGGTCAGTATATTATTATTTAATATTATTATTTATTAATTATTATTATTATTATTATTATTATTATTATTATTATTATTATTATTATTATTATTAGCACCGCGTCTTACTACCCGTTCAGGTTATACGCACTTACACTAAAGTATAATGTTAAGGTGATTGTGATATGAAATGGAGTACCTACAGTTTAACGTGGAATCCGAACCACGGTGGAGGCCTGGCATTCTACACATTCACAAGTTGTGAGTAATACACGTCTTGTCAGAGGTGAAGGAAGGGTTTGGCAATCAGATAAATCCGTGCCGGGACCAAGGATTGAGCCCCGGACCCTAGCACAGAAGTTCTTAACCCTAGATCACCAGGTCACCTTTTTAAAATAAAAGGTAGATGGCTTTTTTAATCTATCTCTAAAAACCTATTTGAAGGACATTTAATGTTGTTTCGGGATGTGTAAAAACTTTAAGTCTAAATTTCATCAAAAACATTTTAAAAAAGACATGAAACTAATTCTATCTCTATTTACTTAAATGAAACTTATTTAAAAGCAGCGCTATGATTGTAAAAATTATAATATGGAACTTTTTTCTTTCCTGTTCCATTTTTAAAGCTAGTGTTAAATGGTATTTAAAGTTTTACTCATTTGTACTAACTTAATCTACAAATATTGCAAATTTTGATACTGAAACAAATATCGGTTAAGATGTTTGCTTGATATTTCCATAGTTCTCAAAGCAATTTTTAGATATTAATCGAAATCTATTGAGATTTTACAATGAATCATCAAAACTCGAAAGAAAATAATTGTGTATTATATATAGAAATAAAAATAATAGCAAAATCACCAAAAATATTTACAACTTTTAAATCCAAATAGTTAAATGGCTATACTTCATAAAAATAAAAAATTTAAAACATTTTATCAAGTAGATGATGACTTGGTGGAAGCTAACTGTGGTTGGGTTGGCTGTGTGGTAAAGACGCTTGAATTAAACCATGATAAAAACGGACAGCTTAGCTCAGTCGGTAGCGTGTCTACTTACCGGGTTTAAGATTCCAGGTTTGATCATTAGTACTTATGTGATGTTTAGGGCACTGTGTGTTGTGTTTTCTCAAGATTTTCTCAAGTTTAAAAGTAATTTGATTAAATATAACAAGTTGATTCAGAAAGTGCACGTTTAATACCACTAATAAATTAATGAAGAAAATTTTGTGTTCGCTTAAGATACTTAACTATAAATGTCCATATTGTTAGATCTTTCAGAACATTATTTTTTAATTTGGTATATTTAAGGTTCACTTGATATTTTGGCATTATATTTAAATACGATCTACAATCTTAACTTAATTCCAGAGCATAAATAGCACCCGATCTTCCAAACATTATTAATTAATCACTGTAAAAGGGGATTTGAGAAGCATAAATGTTCCACCCATACCGGGAATCGAACCAGAGACCCTAAGTTAGATGCTACCAACTAAGATAGTGTTTCAGACAACATCGAATAATTAGATTGGTCTGATATGTCTTCAAGGTCTTGAACGAAAACAGTTGTGTGGTTGTAATAACAACCCAGTAATTTTCTCTTTTTAACACCAGTCTGGAATATTCGCCCCACATTTTCACTGATGGGTCAGGGAGAACGAATACAATACAAGAGTCGATATAGACCTTTAAAAAAAGTCTAACTATATTTGAAATAAAAATATATCTTTAGTATTTTAAATTAATTTAATGCTTACATCAGTCTCAAAAGTAGTGTTTAACGGAATTGATTTTATTAAAAGTTGTTTTTAACTGGCGGACTTTATTACTATTCGATTATGAAATATAATTGAATTTTCACTCATTTTGGATAATAATGAACTTCTATTAAGTCTATTTTAACACCAAGCCGAGTGTACGTAGCATAAATTATAACAAGATCCACCGCTGGTATTCTTACTTGCCCCCCATCCCCCCGTTTTCAGACCCCCTAAACACCCCGCACAACCCCCTTCCCCCACTCAGCCTCTTTACGAAATTCTCCTCGCGTTTCACCTTTCAACTGTTTTATGAATTTCAAATAGCATTTTCAAACCCCCTTTTCCATTCTTTCCTTACATCCTCTCTTTAACCTCCTGTTTGCCTTTTCTTCTTATATACATGTATATCTCGTCTTTCTCTTAAAATAATATATTTTATCACGTGTAAAAAAAAAAAGACTGTACGAATACAAAAATAAGCGCATGAAAGGAAAACAGTGGGTTAGGAAGATTTATATTAGTGATATAAATTCAACTATCTAAAATGGTTTTATTTATGTCTAATAATGACCTGCGATGAAATTTGCACGATGCTTTACTTGAGACTAACAAATATATGTATTTATTCAGCGATTAAATTGAAACTCTTTGGCATAAAAGGTCTTTAGTTTCAAGAAAATACACCATTATATGTTTGCAAAGAGAATATCATGGTTAAAAGATGTTCTGTGATTTATGACACAATAATTATTAATAGCAATATGGTATTTGAGTATTGGATTTAAACATAAAAATATTATACTATAACTATGATTGAATAAAATTCATTTATTTATCTGGTGTAGACAAGACTTGGACTAAATTATATTTATACATTTTCGATAACGATATTAATAATTAGAGAAAAATATTTTATACTTAGTTTCTGTAACGTATTGCCTGCTTAAACGTTAGTTTGTTATGAATGAGTAGGAATAATTAAATAAAAGTATGTTGAATAATGACTAAACAAACACTCGGCTACATGATGGGAGACGGATTTAAGTAGACTGGGCTGTGTCAAATATGACATTCGCAAACAGGTTTCATGCAATGACGCGAGGGGAGGGAGGTAGGTAATGAGAGTGCTTTATTCTAATGTTCAACAAGTTAGCCAACATAATATATTATTTAAAATAATATACAAGTATTGTATATCAATTGAATTAAAATACTAGTTAATATGTCAAAGTTTCAATTATTTTATTATTTTATTTACTTGAATTTAGAATTTTTTTAATTTTTGATAATGTACACATGCATTTAAATTAAAATCGTAATAAAAGTAATTACCTTATATATTAACCAAGTGACAGTTAGTAAGCAGATACGTATGTATGTATTTCTCATACTTTAACCAAATTATATTTGATCAAATATTAATTGTATTCCTATTTAGTATTTTTTAAGTTTTTATTAATGTTTTATTGTTATATTATATCTATATATTGATAGTTATTAATCATTTAGTATTTACTTCAACATGTTAATAGTATTTTAATATTATTGTTTACAGTATATAAAAGTAGTGCCTAAACTTTGATAAGTGTTTTAACTGATACACACGATTTAAAAGATAAGCGTTTTCACTTAGAGGATGTATGAAAATGATGAATATACATGGATTGGTAAATATTCGTTTCTTGAAGGAAGCAACTTAAATTTATATGTGAAAGATTAATTACATTTTAATATGAATGCTATAGTTTATTTAGAAGCTTAATGACCGTAGTATAGTGACATTTTCCTTGACCAGTTTACTAGCCATTGTGAAACTGTTGGTCGCATAGTGCTAATGTCGTAGCTTCAGGTGGCTCAACACTGAAGAAACTAGTGGAAAACTACAATTTACTGTTTTTTTAAATAAACTTCTTGATGATGATACTTGTAAGTTCAGTTATACAAGTATGAAACCATAAGACTTTGAGGGCCTTTTGAACAAGGTAGGTCCTCTCATTTCAAAATCAGATACAAATTTTCACGATAGTATACCAACTTAAGTGAAACCGCATTACACATTTATATTTTTGGCTACTTTAGACTAACATCTTGCATTGTATCTATTAATATTTTTCAACTCTGTAATATCACTTTTCATCCTCAAGATCGGCGAGGACATTAGTGAAGCTTTTAAAGACAGGACTAAGGTAAGAAAAATGTATCAAAATAAATATTTTAATTATGAAAATATACAACTTATTACTATAGAATTGAAAGTCAAAAACCATGTTTGGTTTTTAAACGAAATTAGTTTTAATTGTAAATTAGGTTACTCAATGAATAATAAAACACTTTCCTGAAACTAATAGTTAACGGTACTTAAAGGTACAAATCCAGCCCATTACACAATCATCAATTCAAATGTGGGATCCATTAATGTAATGTCAGTTTCTGAGGCTCATTTGGTTGACTCCTCTTCAGCGCCTGTATCGTGTAGTCTTTGTATTTGTTAATAAGGCATGTTACCTGGAGGGAGTGAATAGCTGGTTGATGAGGGTGTGTGGACAGGGTGGAGCGCTGGATACGTTGCAATAGCCGTAGAAGGCCGAGTAGGGCTTGAGTGAGATGACTTAAGAGAACGCATAGTGTGTATATGGCACTGCATCAAATTCCACCATTACTGCATCCAACAAAATGTTAAGGATTAATTTTTTTTTTTAAATATTAGATTTGATAATTACGGTTATAGTCGCATCTAAATTAGATTTTATTTAAATTGAAAAATGACACTTGGACATGGGAAGCGAGCCCAGGACCTTTGGCTTAGTACACCAATGTGCTAATCACAGAGTTATCCGGGAATCGTCCCGTGCCCAGGGTCATTCTTCACTCATATTTTAAGCAGTCTGTGATGGACGTGTGGAATTCGTCGGCTATATACGAGTGATCAATTAAGATCACGAGCTAGGTTTTCCACTCTCCCTCCACGCAAATGCGGGTTCACTTTTTCTAATTAAACTTCCCAGTTCCTAATCTATTAGCGTAATTAGTACTTAAAGCTTATAACCTGAACGGGTAGTAAGACTCGGTGCTAAATAATAATAATAAAAGATCACGAGCTATCAGATAACGCAGCCACCTTTGACTCGGGAGGACCTTATGTGGTCAAATGTACAAAGACAATTGTACGAATGCGCGTGCTATCACGATGGATTAAGATAGTAAAATTATATATATTTTTTATAACTATGGCTATAGCCACCATATCATTTGATGCGATGTTACATAATATTTAAATCGAGCTACTTAGAGTTGTTTTAAGAAGATTTATTATTATTATTATTATTATTATTATTATTATTGGATCTGTCTTACAAGAGGTTCATTCTATTTGTCAGTGAAATTAGACTGATGATGCGCCTTATCCTTTGCCTCCTTCATGTGTACAGTTACTATATTATATGCATTTCAAGCCAATATTTGCACAGAACTTGCTTTTGAACTAAAAAATACAGATAACTTTACAAAATTAAGAAAACTCACTTAAAATGTAAAATTTAAACTCTATATTGTACAGCCTGAATTCCAAAAACTAATTTTACCAAATTATAGGCCTAAGGCTTCATAACAAATACTATTTTGTCAAAACATGTATATAAATGCTTTCATTAGTATATAAATTTCTCTATACATTATTACAATGATTTAAAAACAGTATATATAATGTTTTCACATCAAATTTTATTTTTAATAAAACCGGAACTTTATTTTAGTTTGAAGATACATGAAAGAAGCTTCAAACTTGGTTCAAATTAAAGGTTTTAAAATCAATCATGTTCTATAAATCAAACGTTCTCCTACTAAGGCTTCAATACCATGACAAAGATGCACTGGTGGGCACACGGTCTACAGCCTAACCTAATCTGGTTTGGTGTGCCAGTACTGGAGAGGTCAAGGTTCAAAACCAGGTCTGCTTTAATGTGTGTTATTTATATAAAAAAAAGTTTTCTAAAAATATGGGTAAACATATACATGAACAGAAACAAACAAAAATTGTAACAGGTTTTTAGAATATAAAATAGTTTGATTAATTTTGAATTAAATTGTGTGTAATTTGTTCAGATGCTAATGTATCAAGTATTGCTTTGCTTGAAAACATCTGAATGTTCATTTGATAACTGTACTTCGCTAAAACTATTTAAACAAGATTTTAACCAAAAAAAGGTCAATACAAATATGGAAACAATGAAAACGAGTGCTTTACCTAACAGAAACGTAAAGTATGTAATTTATATATTGCTTTCTATCCTGTCGGCCCCTGAGTTGTTTTAATGTTCGCGCAAATTCACACAGCTTACATATTTTTATAACTAGTCGTCATACAAAACCACTAGGATGGCTTCTGGTCACCACAATACTAAAATATTGTGTTTGAAAAGGTGGATAGCTTTAAATTTTGGTATAGTGAAACCAAAATACCTAAACGGATATTGTTTAACGATATTTAAGGTTGAAACTGTTTATGAATCAACCAGACTTATTTTATTTGAAAGAAAATAAAGTGCACCAGACATCTTTATTTTTGTTTTTTGGTCACTGCCTCTCATTAACCATTCGGGTTGTACAACTAAGCCATCTATTTAATTGGTTTAGTGTAAATATACTGACTGAACATGTCACGTAAGTATTATACTGTTCATAAAATGTACTTTTTTGGTAAATAAGGTGTTATGCAAACCAAGGTGTCAAGATCTGATGAAATCATGGCTTTTGTTTGTTCCTAGAACATTTTTATCATCTACTTACTTAATGCCATTAGGAGCTCGAGTTAATTGCCACACTTACAAAAGTACGCCACCTAACCCTATCTTGAGTTAGTTATATACACTCCACCTCATTACACCTTATCCCTTTCTTGAGTTAGTTATATACACTCCACCTCATTACACCTTATCCCTTTCTTGAGCTAGTTATATACACTCCACCTCATTACACCTTATCCCTTTCTTGAGCTAATTCTATTCAGTCACCCTCAATACACCCTATCCCTATCTTGAGCTAATTCTATTCAGTCACCCTCATTACACCCTATATCGTACAAGTCCATTCTAATATTATCCTCCCATCTCCGTCTAGATCTTTCAAATGATATTTTCACATTGGGTTTACTTGTCAGTATCCTGAACAAGGTTATAGAATCTTCCATTCGCACTGCATGTCCTACCCACCGTAATCTACGACACTTGGTTATCCTAACATTGTCTTGTGATTAGTACAGCTTATGTAACTAAGCATTATGTAACCTCCTCCACTCCACAGTATATCCATGACTTTAAGGGTCAAATATCTTTCCAAGCACTTTGCTTCAAACACCTTAATTGTTTTAGTTATGTAAGATAATAGTTCACGTTTCACACTCATAGAGAACAACCGGTAAAATTATGGTTTGTGTATTCTGAGTTTTACATTCCTTGAAAGGTATGAGATATCAACAACTTACTGACCGAGTAATAGTACGCATTTCCCTAATCTATTATTTTCCTAATTTCCCATCTAATTTTGTCATTGATTGTTAAAATTGTTCCTAAATATGTAAATTCACTAATCCTGTTAAATGATATGTTTTTCGAAGTAATCTCTAGACTATCGTCCCCAAACTGTGTTTTCTGTATGACCATAGGCCAAGTCTTTTCAGCATATACTTATAAACCTATTTCCTTGCTAGACTTTTAAAAAAAAAATTCGTTTCTTGCAAGAGCTTCCTTACTATTTCCCAAAAAATATAAATCATCTGCGTATCCTAATAGCTACAATGTACCATTTAATGTAAATCCTTTCCTACTCTCCTGCATTACCTTAGTGGTATACTTTAAAGTTAGATTAAAAATTAAGGGGGATGGGTATATCCGTGTTTCAATCCTTTATGTGTTTCGAAAGTATCTGATAACTAACCTAACATCCATACGTATTTATGTTTTATTTAATCATTTACGGTGTCAAAAGTGTAGCTCTTAGCATGGGTAGGTTTACGATCATCTTAAAGGGCTCCAAGAGATTGGGAACCATTGGTTTATATTATAACTACCTGTAAGCTAACTAATTCACCTACTAGCTAACTGTTTACCCTAAGGAACTCAAAAGCTCATAATCACTTTACATCCTTAAAAACAATGCGTAGGTTTATAGTTTCCTATATTCTCAATTTAATATTTGGAGAGAGAACACGAGAGGACAACAGCTTACAAACTGAATATATTAAAAAGCATTGCCTGCAAACATTTGGTTTTCGACCTCCTGTTGAGTTTTATTCCTATCTGTTAACATACTTCACAAGAATATAATTTTTTAAATTTATTTAAAACCGGTTTTACCAATTTTTATGAATTGATTTATTTAAAATACAGAGTTTCAAAAGTCATGTAATTGTTAAAACAATTTATTTGCTTTTCTTAAGCAAACGTTAACATTTCTTAAAACTAATGGCTCATTGTCACTCAGTATAGTTTTAATTATTTTTAATTAACTGTATTGCTTTTTTTATAATGTATTTTAATTCTTCCTTAACCTTTAGTTTCTAAAGTAACAGTGTTTAGTAATGTCACTATTGCTCCAGGTTCTAAGAGAAGAGTCTCGAGTGGTATATCATCCTAGTTGGTATAAACTGGCTCGCAGCCAGACTAAATCCTCACTCTCATTATCTAACCAAGCCACTTACAACACCAGTTTCTCACACACGCCACGGCATTCACTTCATTTAAGCCTCCTTCCCGGCTTTTGATCAACACTTTCTATCTTCATCTACTTTCTTTATCTTATACTTCATATAACTCCTATGAATAAACACACCTCTTGCAGGTAAAGAGTCCATTTCCTTGTTACCATGTTTCTCAGTAATCTAACTAGGACCTCGAAATGAGGCTTACATAATCTTCCCAAAATTTGCAAGTTATTTGATAAAAATTTCCTTTTTTTTTTAAAGAATATATATAATTTTAGAAACAAAAACAAAACAGCTCAAGTAAGAATAAAAATAAAATCTCCCCTGATTATGTTGTTCAGTGACTGCAATTCAATATACGCTAGTGAAAATAAGTTTTCATCAGTTTGATGTGTGTTTAAGAAAAGATGAGCCCCCTTTCCCTGCTTTACCCCCTCTTCCACCCTCACATAATAAGATTGAGTAGATCTTCTTACATGTGTAATGGATTTAGATATTTCGGGGGAAACCTGTACCAGCTTAAGGTGGGATGGAAGTGAACATAACTTTGGGACGTATTTTTTCACTATTTATGACACAAAATATCTTTGAACAAAAAAAATCATACATTGTTTCAGTTGATGCAATTATTTTAATTTTCTTCTAGTTATGATCCCAAAAGATTTTGAACATAGGTCATTGGCACTGCATAGTGTTTCTTTCCGGTACTTTTTCTCTTCGGGTAATATGTTTATGATCATATTTCATATTGATACTTATCTATGTAGCATATTAAAATGAATGTATCTTCTGAAGCAGTATTTTATATAATATAGCCAACAATTAATTTTGTCAAAAAATCTTCCAAAATACAGACCGTGACTGGGCTATCTTCCATCCAACCATAGTTCCTTAGAGTCAACAAGTTTAAACCTTCCCTTTTAAAGTATCCTAAGATAATAGAAATAATCATATCTTGGATTGCATAAGATTGGCGGGCAATGGACTAAATTAAATTATAACTTACCATTTATGACCTATAATAAATAAATATGTATTTATTTTCTAATATCTAAACAATACTTAAATTATATGATTACAAAATTATGTCAAAATGTTAAAAATCCCGCAATTTATAAATAAAAATATTTGGTCGTATGTATAAAGAATATTTAAAATATTTGTTATTAAAAATGTAATAGAGGGACTGGTTATAGCTCACATTAAAACGGGAATATTTTTCAAGTTCCTACTAATTTGAAAGGTTTAAAAATTGATTCATAAATGCATTCCCATTGTTTTACCTCATTCCAAACCAGGCGCTTTATTTTGAATACAAATATTGATGACTGCTCTAAGCAAATATTACGTTTCAAATATGCGTTGTGAAATGTAGTGGGATTAAATTTATAATTTTGTTTGTATTTGGTAGGTTTCTCTCCACTAAATTTTTTAATACTAATTTCATATGTAACAAAAATATTTCCCCTCTCCAGAATGAGCTCAAGCTGTGCTGGGACCTCGCTATGATCCGGAAGGTTGGTACTCAGGCTGATTCCCTGTCAGGTGTTTAGAAGATGTCATTCACATAAAAGTAACTTTACAACATAATTTCAAGTGAATGTGAGTTGATATTCGTATAAAGTACTTTTTTAAAACTTAAATAGATAACGAGCATCAGTGCATTACAGCTCTGTTTATAAAGTGACGTTGAAATAATAACCTAAATATTTTTGAGGTAGTAACAAATCACCCAAATTAAATATTGTATTATCAAACTTTATATATATATATACACCTACATATACATATATATATATCTTAGGTGTTCATTTCACCCAAATTTAGTTAAAATAATCAACTGTATCAATAAACATTGAAAATGTCCCACCACCTTTGAAATGACTAATAAAAATGACATGATAAAAACAATAACACTAATTTTCGGCTAAATGCTCGCACATACAAGAGAGTTACTAGAGAAGATGTTAAAAAATTGATTTATTTTAAATTATTAAGTTGAATCATTGAATCTTGTTTTTTCTCATCATGAATAAAACCTGTATATTTTTAGCTTTGAGAATAGTTTTAAAAACATCATTACTAAAAGTTTATTTTGGAATTTTATGTTTGTTCAAGTTGAAAACATCTCCAACGCAAGACTCTTCCCACTTCTCCTTTCTTTTTTTTTTACTCCCTTGAACAACTTAAACGTAAACAATGTTTTAAAGATTTTTTTCCTCAGGAGTGAGGGCACATTGTAGGCGTAACTCAATTTTCTTTGCCTCTTCCTTCAAAATGTTCCCAATTTCTTTCGTTTCCTTATCTGAATCCACTTTAGTTTCCCCTTTTATTCTATCCCCTCCCCTATCTTTCAGATCACCCCTTCCTTTCAACGAGGGTTGCCTACCTTCTAGGAAATAACTTGTCTGTATACTCAGTGGCCACTAAGTACCGCTCGTGGATACTTGTCACGTAAATCATTTTAGGTGGCCAAGTACTTTATTGACAGTGCTTTGTTGATAGAAGAGCTTTGGCCAGGTTTTAGATTTCAAGCAAACATTCACACAATGGCGGTCTGGTGGATCGGGTGATTTTGACGCGGAATCTGAAGAAAGTTTACAGCGGGATTTTTCTTTAGTGTAATTAAGGTAGTATAAGACAAACAAAGCTTTAATTTATATAGCAGAGGCCAGCAACGACGTATCCTGGGGAGGAAAGGAACGGATAAAGGGCTAATCAGAAACCGATCAGCTTAGTACACATAGGTAGAGTTCCTTTTTTGATAGACTCATTTAAAGATTCTTTACAGACAATTTTGATAAAATGAGCAAATCTGGTCTTTATTTCAGAACGTAGATTTCTCAACTGTTTAATCCGGAACGTAATTCCAAAAGGTTGCTAGTTTTTTTATACCATACTATACTAACCGCCTGTATCATAATAAGAGGAAATCTACCAGCATTTGAGAGAACAGAGAATGGAAAACAATTATTAAGGAAAAAAATATTATTAGATCACCAACCATGATTTTAACCTAGCCCTCCCTTGTATAGGCCAAACAAACTAGATGAGCCTGACATTCAATACACGTGTCCACCAGTGTGGTTAGACAGGTATTCTTTGCACTTTTGTAGAGATCATATAGATCTGACGATTTTCTAATTTTAATTACTAAACATTAACACCCCGTCTCGATGTGAGGATTATGAACATATATACTTAAACATAAGCAATCAAAATGAAACCTTAAATTTTTTATTTGAAACCTGCTTTAATGATTTTGATTCAGCTTTAATCATACAACCATGGTAAGGTACAAAGTCCCTTGTCTCCTAAAATAATATTACATCAATTTTTGTTTTGTTTTAATCTTTCACTATTCCAGCGCTAAACCGTATTACATATCTTGTTTATTTTAAAGCTAGTATTTTGGTGCAATTCTAATTTAATTTATTTATAAATTAATAATACTCTATCTAAATCAACAAATGTAAAAATGTTGGCTTTAGGAGGTGGTTAATTTTTTTCCGTACTATTCTCTTATTACTCATCTGGACTTACCAAATTATATACACACATTACAATGACTTTAAATATATTTTTATCTTATATAACTGAGCTCTTTATGTATATTAAGTTTGGCCCAAGTCAATATATATTTTTTTATCAATATTTCCTGGAAAATTAATATTTATTTAAAATATTGACACCTATTTTGTAAGTTTTTAACAATTTATTGAATTAATGAATGGACCAACCTCATTAAAATTGATTATTATGTATATACGTTTCATACAAACTAAAATAAGTCTCATTTGTTAAAGAACAAAACTTAATCCCTTGCTTTACAATATGGATGACTTTAATTTTTTTTAAAGAATTCACTATGATTTAAAAAATAAAACCCATAAAATTATACTATAGAACTTAAATATACTGAAATAAAAGCTGTGATAAAGTGTACTAATTTCTAAAGTCTACTTAAGTATGAAACCACATTTAATTTTTCTATCGAATTGTACTCACCTAAACAATCATTTTGAACAAAACATTTAAAGATATTTTAGAAAAATTTCAAATTAAAAAACAGTCGTTTTTAAATCTTATTTTTCTGATTAAAATCAAAAATACAATATATGTATCATGGTACAGAACTCTACCCATTATATCTTTGACTATATCGCTAGGTCTATTTTCAGAAAATGTCATTATTTTGTATGTCCATAGTGAACTACCCTTAATTTTGAAGCTTCAATACAAATCATGATTTTCCTCGAATTACCTATATAGATTGAAATAAGCCCAACAAATTATCTCAACTATAGCCCCAGGTACAGAAAGACATAAAGAAGAGTAGGCCTAAGTACAAGGTAGGATAGAGATAATTATTATTATTATTAGCACCGCGTCTTACTACCCATTCGGGTTATACGCACTTACGCTAATGTGTAATGGTAGGGTGATTGTGAGATGAAATGAAGGACCTACAGTTTAACGTGGAATCCGAACCACGGTGGAGGCCTGGCATTCCCCACATTCACAAGATGTCTTGTCAGAGGTGAAGGAAGGGTTTGGTAATCAGATAAATCTTTGCCGGGACCGAGGTTTGAACCCCGGCCGCCAGCATAGAAGTCTGACACCTTACCCCTAGACCACCAGGTCACCGATAGAGATAATTGAATCGGTCGTTTCGAAGAGGCATGATCTCGACAAAAGTAAATTTTACAGGAAAGACAAAAAACATTTTTTCAAATCACATTTAGTTATTAAGATACATTCTAAAATATTTAGTTGATAATGAGGTCACAGTAATTATTTAATAAAAGTTTGTTTTTGGATATATTGCCTTTTTCAAGATAATAATGGGAAAGTATTCAATAGTAATGGATTAAATAAACAAGCTACTATAATAGTCAGTAGTGGTTGTAGCTGCATTCAAATATAATTTTCTTCAAATGTAAATATGACACCTGTACCTTTGAATTAGTACGGCAATGCTATTTCCACTGGGCCAACTAGGAGTAAACCTGTGCCCAGGGTAGTTCTTCATTCATATTTTAAGGCAGAGTCTGAGATGGACGTGTGGAAATCGTCGGCTACAAATGTGTGATTTTATTAGGATCACTAGCTATCAGATAACGCAGTCACCTTCGACTCGGGAGCACTTTATGCTGCCAATGGTAAAATGACAACTGTAAAAATTCATATATCATGTTGGGACAAATATACAAGCTATTCAAATATGGATAGCTCAACGGTTAGAGCATTTACGCGCTAAGCCAAAGGTCCCCGATTCGATTCAAGTGTCTAGGTGTTATTTTTCAATTTAAAGAATAATAAATATTTATTCATTACACTTATTTGTACAGTAATGTTTTTTATTAATCACAATTATACTATAAAACTATATATATTTTTTAAAAGATCCAATCGTGTATAGGTTGTTCATCTTTACAGTTCCTTTTCTGGATTTTCTTCAATTAAATAGTAGGCCATATCAAAATGTAATTGTAAAAGTAAGTTTTGCCCACTAGAATATATTTAACAAGCTTCTTTACATCAGTCAGCTTATTCAATTTTATAGTAATTATGCAGCAGAAAGCTTGATTTGACGGTAGACTTACCAAAACTCCAGCAAAATCTCAAAGAGAAAAATTTCCCACTATACACCTTTGAGCAATGACAGTACCAGGCTTTTTTAAACTCACATCTAAATTCGTGTGAAATTTATAAGGCCAATTTCTTAATTTTTTGGTACATTAGCTTGGGATTTCAATAAAAATGTTGTATTTTTTGAAATAAGTTGGCCACCAATGTTTAAAATAAAAAATGTCTTCCACTTTAACTTTTCTTTTTTTTTTAAACAAGGAACTATGACTTGGTAGATGTTTTTCCCGTCTGGTGTATACATTAGGTCCTTTCTACGAGTTAGTTGATTTTAAACATCTAAGTCACAATCACAGGACATAAAATAATGTACCCTAATCTTAAAATAACCCATTATTCTGATGTATCTGTATATGTATCTGTAAGACAAACAATTTTTAATCAAATGGCACATAAGGCATGAAGAGTAATAATCACATCCATGAGGACCAGGAGGTCCACGATTACAATACTTTATTTTTTGAGAATATCTCACTAAAAGAATAGACAGCCCTTCAATAAAAATCACTCGGGATGACGTACGTACAGTGTAGTGTACAGTATATTATATTGTGAGGCTGGGATTCAATTCCAATCAGATACAATATAGTATGAGTATTTACTGCATGTTGGTGTATAGTCTTGTCTCTAGTCGAATGTTAGTGAATTTTATCCACATTCATACTCCTAATCTTGTTATCTTAGATTAATCGTATTGACTGGATAGTAAAAAGCTTTAAAACTTGATTGATTAAAAAAACTTTACATACATGCATACATACATACATATGGGAAAAATAAACGCATCAGTAGTCGATCGTTTTAAGGTACTTGATCGCATTTCCCTTGTTCATTGTTGATAGATATGCTGCAATCCCGTCATGGTATACTTTAGGGTTACTCTCCCCAAGTATATTACAGGAGGGTTATCCTACTCCCTCCAAATTCAATGTCCACTCGTTAAGTTAAAAACCTTTGATCTAACTTTAAATAATATCCCACGTTACGAAACTATATCTGATAGCACTAACTACTATAGGTTTATTAGACGTTTAACGTGAATAATGTCAGCAGTGTTTGAGAAAGCACTAATGATGTTATTATATATTATCAGCTATCTAATAATGAATAAAATGATAGTCCCACCCAAGATTCGAAACAATATCCCTCGAAGGAATTTATTCAGGGTCTGAAATGACTGGCAACTTAAAACAATCTAAGCCAATGCAAAGACTGACACAACTTTAATTACTCTTTCAGTCTAATCAACGCCCCCTTCGCCTTCTCTTGACAGAGAATTGGTGGGGTGGTATGAGTAAAGAAGTATGCTAATTGCAGTGAGTCTCAGTAGTGGTCTGGAGTCGAACTTAGAGGGGGCTTGGAGTCACTCCAAGTAATTGCATTTCCCCTGATGTCATGAAGAATTGGGTGGCTCACTTAAGTGCTGGGAAAAAGTAATTAAATTACCACCTAGTTTCTCTCGGGAAACACTGTCGTATATTTTACCCAAAGCGAGGAATTGTTATTCGAGTGTGACTTAACATGTGATATCATAAAATATTGATGGCTTATTATTTACTGCTCACGAGTGGTCCTCACCAACAGAATAACCCACTCAATAAGTAAATGATGCATATAAAAATGTACTGTACAAAATATACTGAACATAATTACTTTCTCATTTAATCGCATGTGTTGCTGCTTTATGTAAAATATTAATTGTGTGTGTAGGTATGTGTGATCAATTTTTTTAATCATAAATACAGTTCTAAGTATAAAATGACTAAAACGTAAATAAATTAGCATTGCACGTGTTTACAATATTAATATGTAAATATACATATTGTGAATATGTTCTATGATAGTTTCAATATTTTTGTCATTTTCATACTTATATATATATTATATAAAATATGACCACACAAACCTACACACCAATAATATATTTATGTACATATATATACATAAATACACACACATATATATATATATACATATAGCAGTTCACGTACCTGGGAAGACTGCTGACAAAGGATGCCTACTGAACCAAGGAAATAACAGCAGGTTGAAGATAACCATGGCTAAGAAAACTTTCAGCAAGAAGAGGTTATTGCTGACCAGCAAGTTGAATTTGAAACTAAAGAAGAAACTGATTAAATGCTACATAGGAGTATCGCTTTGTATGGAGCAGAAACTTGAACTCTTAGGAAGAAATAAAATAAATACTTGAAGAGCTTTGAATGTGATGCTGGAGAAGACTTGAGAAGATCAGGTGGGACAAATGAAGATGTCCTAAAAAGAATTGGTGAGAAGATAATTATTTTGGATGTGATTCTTGGTACAAAGAAAGGTCTAAGATATATGGATCTGGCTGGCTACTCTTTAGTTCCAGTGATCAGATATTGAAGCCAAAAGGTGCTACTATCTTAGCAGCATATTAGCAGGCGCGCAATTCAAATAATGTAAAGAGGTTTGAGCTACAAACCTTTAATATGATACAGTTTTAAATAAAATGAAACCAGAGAAAAAATTAATAGCTTAAAAAATTGAGTTTTATTTTTAATAAACACGCCAAATACAATAATTGATTGCTAACGAGCGTAAAGACATTTCAAGCTACTTGTTAATGCTAAATATATATTATCTTTGCATAGATTAGCTCTTTACACTGGGAGAGAGGGTGGGGGGGATTAAATACACATTGTATTATATTTAAATTATAAAAACTGTGATTGAAATCATAAGTTCATTTATATAAAGACAAGAAAAACAAATTATTCTAGGAAATAGCTTAAATTCATTCCGTTCACTTACTTTATGGCATTAGGAATTAGAAAGTTCATTGCTGCACTTACAAAAGTGCGCCCCTATCCCTACAAATGAAATGATAAAACCATATTTTACTCTAAGGAAGTATCTATCTCTTAGATCAATTGATCATTAAATCTTTGTTCGTTTAGTTGGTGGTTTAGTTCAGTTGAATGACCTATATACAAGTGACTAGTTCAGTATTAGTTAATTTGGGGGCTTAGTTCACTCTTTCAACAGAACTATAGAGATCTATTTATTTCACTGAAACGCACAGTTCTGTAATATAGGAGATGAGATGAAGCGATAAACGTTATTTAATCTCGAGAATATATAGAATGTATTTATTTCATTGAAATGAAAATTACAGTTGAACCATTAAATAGGATTGTATTAAAATCTTTTAGTAATTCCCGATCTACATCTTTTTTATGATTCATTACAATCATGGCACACATCCTTCTTTTAAAAAATAGATTTAGTAAATTTTTAAACTAGTTATTTAAAATATCTCCAATGTATGTTTCATAGATGTTAACAGAGCTAATTAAATATTTAGGGTTTACTAAGCATAAATTTCAATATACTGAAGGCTATTAATAAAAATCAATGATACATTTCGATAAAAATGTACTTGTTAACACAGCACGTACACAAAACAGTTTTGATAAAATCAGCGTTCGCTATAATATCTTTATGGTGTAGATTATTTTGTTCTTCAAGTACAAAGATTCACATAATTTCATTTCGACAAAATCATTCTAGAATTGGTTTTATATTGAACTAATTAGTATATTAAATGACTGTTCCAAATATTACGCTGCCTGGAGAACATATTTGAACACTATCAAGGATCAGAAATAATACCTTCTATAGTCGGTCTGGACTAAGTCTGGACCTCCAGGGTAAAACCATGCAATAATATAATAATGTTTTAAATTGTGTCGCCGCCATGCAATATCACATGATTAATTGTTCTGTCCTTCATAGTGTTTGTGGTATCTAGGAACAGACATTTTAGTTGTTATACAGTTTCACACGCAACAATGTTCTGTTCCTCATAGTCCGTGTGGTCTCTTGGATCATACTTTTTTTTTACAGATTTAGTTCAAACGGTTTAAATAAATGCATATTTGGAAAACGTTAGTTATTAGAATGTAAAAAAAGTACTCAATCTGTTTTCCAGAACCCCTGGACAGATCACAGTTTATAAGTTAAAGATCCATATGATAGAACTAATTGAATATTACATTCTACTCACCAGTGAGTGGAACGTGTGCTCATGTTGTTTGATACTTTTTCTATAATGTTTGTGAACTTAACTAACCACTTTTGACTAGACTAGCGATGAAAGTGAGATTTGGGTTCGAGTGTAAATCGGGTGTACTGAAGGTGATTTTTCAAAATAGTTTTTTACACTTCCTCTCAACGTAAATGTGAGTATACGTCCTCTTAATTAATTTTTCCTTATCCATAATCCATTAGCGTAGTTAGTATAGATGCATATAAACTGAACAGGTAGTAAGACTCGGTGTTTATAAAAATTAAATTCTTTCTCTTTGTCGTCTTGGATATTCCATATTCCATGAATGCATGTGTCATTTGACAGCACCAGCATTAGTAAACGTATCTTCATTTAAAAAGAGAATGTTGGACAGGAACGTGACAGTTCCATTCAATCTTTCTCGCATTCATTTGAAAAAAAGTGTGATTCTGTGAAAATAACTTTTAATCAAGTTTTGATGGAAAGAGATATGACCAAGAGAAAATTCATGTCTAGTTATAGCTATAGATATTTAAGCAAGATTGATAAACTTTTTTTTTTAGATTTTATAACTTCTACACGTTTTATAAATTAAAGAATTATGCATTTTCCCAGTATGACATATGCAAAGCTATTAATCAAAAATGTTTTTATTTTCAATGTTTCTATTACATTCCAAAGACTTTTTTTTAAATAAAAATATGTCAGTTATATTTTAAAACTTCATAAATAGTAGTTGAAATTAATTGTTTATATTGGGTAAGCTTTACTAGTTCATATTTTGATAAATAATTAAATAAATGCTACGGTAAATCACACAGACTTTTTCGCTCCTTTACCTATATAAATCAAACCATTTATATGAAATTTATTTGAAACTAAATAATATACATTTTGGAAAAACGGGGTTAAAACAATATTATCACTTTCCATAAGGGTTTATATATAAAATAGCATACGCTGTTAAACATATTGAGAATAAATAGTATGCTGCACAACAGTAAATTTCTTTCCCCTCTATCTAAAAATAATACGAAGCACCGCTCTTTTTAATCTTAAAATAGACCTTTACTAAAAACTGGTAAAATTTGTGAAACGAAATAATATGCACTCTTTTAGAAATACTCAAACAAATAACATAAATGTAATAATGTACACTTTTACAGAAACATTGATAAAAGAGGAACATCTCCGTCCAACAAAGAACATAACAATCAATTCCATATTTATAAGTTCTTCATAAAAAAAATACATGGTTTATTAAAGCTAAGAAACTGTTGGTTTTATAAAAAATACTTGCTTTAATCTTTGAGGGCACCACCCCCACACCCCCAGTGAGTTTTCTTTGCAAGTGGATGTAAACTAATTCAATTCTAGAGATGTTTTTTGATAGATCTTACCGTTTAGCCACAAGAGACCTTCATAGAAAGGTCCGCACCGACTTTAAAGTTGTTCCACCATTTTTATTTTCGTGGGTTAGCAATTAGTTTTTTTAACTTTTTGGAATTTTTCCGTCGGTTACAAGCTAAAAACTATAAGTTTGCAAAATTTCAAGTTTCCAGCTCATCTGTAAGTAAGTGAATCAGCCATGTGGCTTTATAGTAGTATATTAACATCACTAATACTTTACAATGATAAGCTATTTCGTATTTCAAATAGTTGTGGATATATGGTCAAAATTGGAAATGTCTGTTTTTGTATAGTAGTACCCTTAAAGTCATTTTCATGGGAACATGAAAATTACCTTTTGGTTTGGATGTTAGACAGTGTCTAGCTTCATAATTTAATACAATTGTTACAGCTGAGTTTGAGAAAATCGATTTTTTTTCTCTTTTTGTCTTCAGTAAACTATCCTTAATTTTAGGGTTGGATATTAAATTCCAAGAAATCCTTGGAAGGACCGTAAGAAAACCCTTGGAACCAAGTTTTATATCAATCATTACAATTGTTTCATCTCTAGTTCAAGATACAAACAGATAACATCGCAAAAACAATTTTTTCGGTTTTGGGAGGTCATTAAACGTCAACATTTATTAAGATCTTGTATGGATTTTTTTTTTCTATCCCAATACTTCTTTCTTAGGGGCATCAAGCGTAAGTAAAAGGGGATAAATTTACTTAAAGCTCAAAAGATTTTTTAAATGAAATAATATACATTGTCGCAAAAACCTGATTAAAAAAAGAAACATTCTCCACAAAAGATCATAAATTAAATAATACGCACATTTACAGAAACCTATCAAGGATAAAGAGACCTCTATGTTCTTCAAAAAGCATTTCAATCGAATGACGATTTCCGAGACATCAATTTAAAAATATATTTTCCAATACTCAGAAAATGTTGGTGCCATAAAAATATATTTTAATCAAGGGTTCTTTAATTTTAATAGTAAGTTTACACAGCCTTGCAATGACAGGTTATTTTAGAATCAAGATCAAAATTGGAAATTTCTGGTCATGTAAATTATCTTCAAAGTCATTTCCATGGAGAATTAGAATATCTATTTTTCTTGTAATGTAAATATTTGCCTATAGGCCGTTGCACTCTCAAGAGCCCTACAGACGACACGATTTGGTCTTATCAGGCACAATATAAGGTCGTGTGTAGGTGTGCCACCCGACCAAATTTTTTCTATTTCATGTCGGGTGGCCGTCGCATCCAACCACACGACCGTCCGACCAAATTGTGTCTTCTGTAGCGAGCGTGTCAGCTGTACTATAAACACGGGCGCGTGTAGTAGTGTGTATGTAATAACATCATATGATTGAATTTTTTCCGTTCAATTAGCCATTTTTCGGCCTACACTTTTTTAATTAATCTCTAACGATGCTGTTAGCGCGATTCCAACTTTTTGGTGTTTGGATATTATAGAAGGTATGATGCGTGTGTATTTTAGAGAAAAAAAACAACAAGAAATTAGGCACTAAGTCAGGTCATCTGTAGGTATCACATGACATGGTCGGGCCGACTGTTGGGACAACCAGATCGGATCGTCTGTAGGGCCCTTTAAATTGGAGTACAGAAGAGCGCAGATGCCAGATCTAATCCCGTGAAACAGATTTACAAATGCTTGTACAGCAATGATCTATATTATTTAAGATTCAATAGTCAATATTTACCTATTTTATTGGTCAAAATTTATAAATGAGGAATTTAATAGCAATAAGATGTGCAAACCCTAATAAAATGTCAACATATTTTATCCGGAAGTTGACATTTTAATATGAAATGTTGGCCCTCGGGGGCCCAATATAGAAATTTGTTATTGGTTCAAATCTAAAAATGAATAAGTTAATTCTTTAAAAATGAAATTAGGACATTTAAAACCAAGAATAAAAATGTTTTACGTATGTCCAGCGCAATTTGTTCTCGGGTTTTCTAGTGTATCTTATATTATGAATTCTGAGTAAATATCTCCATTTCTAAACAATATAACGAGAAAGTTCGGGCGGAGTTCTGTACCATTTATTGGTGTATATACAAACTGTTTAAATATATGTTTAGATTCAAAGCTACGTTAACCAGCAGTTTTATTTTATCCTTTGTTGATAGATATGGTTTCTAGTTTAAAATTGGTGATTGAAAAATGACTTACTCTATAAATGTGTTTGTGATGTGAAAGGACCATACCCAATGAATTATGCGAATCAAACATTTTCAGGGAATTTAATCTATACTAATTGAAGATTCTTATTTACACTTTCAGTGTGCATGAACCAGCAACTACACAAAATAAAAAAGTTGTTACTATAATATTAAAGTCACTTAATTCATATACCAATTTTAAATCTAATTCATTAAATTCAAAATCTATATATGTTGTTATAGCTATTCCTGAGTTCTCTATCTAAGTCTTAACTTTAATTCTTACTAGCGTGTTTAGTTCTATCATGTTTGGTATTTCAATCCCTCATTACTTTTGCATTTATAAATCTTTCAATTAAATCATTTTTTACATGCAACAATTTACATTAGGCTCCATTTCAATAGTTTTAAGTTATTATTGGTGGTATTTTATTCTCTATAATATTCGCACAAAACTACTTTTGAGTAACACTTAAGAAATCAATTTTATAATACCAATGGTTTAAAAGAAAGCATTTTGTCTCTTACGGAGTACGCATTCAAAATTTCGGTACAAATGGAAAGTAAGTCTATTCTAATCCATACAAACAAAGTAATAATAATTTCAATTTCAATTTCAATTTCCTTTATTATAGTACTGGCCAACAGTTGTAGAACCTATAATAGGCAAGCACTGAAAGTACACAAGTACCTTACAAATACATATATTTACACAAACAAATAAGAGAAAAAAATAATTATTAATGATAATAATAAAAAATAGCAATAATAACAAAAAACTAAAGAGTGGTTAAAAGCAGTTACAAATGCAAAAAATAAATCAGAATATTGTAAAATTTAGATATTATAGGCAGAACCTCTTAGTGAAAATATTATTGATATGGTATTTCCTTAAATAACTATCTGAGTTTAGCTTTTCTTTTATGATAAAAGTCGAATTCGACAAATATAGAATTGGCGCTATGGATACAACGACCTATAACCTTATAAGAGGTATTAAGAAAAAATAATTTTGGATTACGAGAAGCCCGAGAAGGGATATGAATGCCTACATAATCAAGGGCAAACGAGCAATACATTTTGTTATTGAATTTATTAAAAATAAAAAGGGCATCACAATAAAGTACACGCTACAAGAGAGTTTGGAGCCCTAAGAGGTTTCGAATTCTGTCGTAATAATAATAAATCCCGTTACTAAAGTAGTTATCATAGCATGCAGCAACAAATTTTCTTTGAACGTTTTCCAACCTAAGAGAGTCAGTTAAGCTGAAGGAATTCCAAGACACAGTAGCATATTCTATCTTAGATCTAACCAGGGCGTAGTACAGACATAAAAAACAGTAAATTTTTTAATGATGACGTAATAAATTTAATAAGTCCAAGTAATTTCAATGACTGAGAAATTACATGGTCAACATGACAGTGGAAAAAAAGTTTGTTATCAAGAAGAATACCAAGATCATTAATATAAAGGGTGCGAACCATGTTTTCATTGCCCAAATTATAAGTAAAAAAGAAAGGACTATTTTTCCTAGTAAAAAATATAGATTTGTTCCTAGATTTATTAATAGACATTCCATTTTCAAAAGACCATTGTAAAATACAATTTATATGATTTTGTAGCTCTATACAATCTGCAATAGATTAGATAATTTTAAATAATTTCACATCATCAGGAAAGAGTAAATAACTTGATGAGCTCAAATATTTACCAAAGTCATCAATAAACACATTAAAGAGAAGAGGACCTAATTTAGAACCCTGTGGTATGCCACAGGGGGCTAAAAATGTATTTGAGGTGTGTTATCAATTTTAATAGGGAATGATCTTTCATGCAAATAACTGCTGAACCATTTTATATACGAGTGAAAAAGTCCAAAATTATAAAGTTTAGAAAGAATAATACTATGTTGACATAAGTAAAATGCCTTACTTTGGTCAAAATAAATTGCATCAACCTCACCTTGGGCAGAGACTTGAGGGGCAACATGCCCAAGAAATTCTACTAAATGAGTGACAGTAGATTTCTTTTTTATAAAACCATGTTGATTATCTGAAAGTTTATTTTTAAGGTGGTGGAAAGTATGCTCATGTATGATTTTCTCGAATACTTTGGAGAAAGTGTTTAAGAGGGAAATTGGTCTATAATTACAAACATTTGTTTTTACCCCTTTTTTAAAGATAGGTATGACAACAGATTGTTTCCATATAAGAGGAAAAGTTTCATTTGAAGATATAGACTAACAAAGGGCTAAAAATGCTGACATAGCCTTTAAAAATTAAACTTGGAATTCCATCTGTCCCGGCACATCTAGAATAACTCAATTATTTATAGCACTAACAACATCCAAGGGTGTAGTGTGGCAAGGATACAAGGGCGCGCTCGTTTCAATAACGGGGCAGGGTAAGACCGTAAGGGATAAATTATAAACTGAATGAAAGTTGTTCCCAAACTCATTAGCAATTAATATAGGATCAGCAATAATCCTGCCATTATTTACAGGTTGGACGGGGAAACTTTATTCACACGATTGTTTTTAACGAATTTTCAAAATTCCTTGGGTTTGCATTTAATACCATTTTCAATTGAGTTCATCCAATTGGCCCTGTCTATAATCAAAGTAGTTTTAACTAATTTACGAAAGTGAGAAATATGTGAAGAGAATACACCATTATTTGTTAGTTTAAACTTTTAATATAGTATTTAGAGTAGAAGAAAACCAATTCGGATATTTGGATGTATTAAGAATGTTAATTTGAGGAATATGCGTTCTGATTTTCCTTTGGACTAAATTGGTAAAATTATCTACAGCCAAATTAACATCCGAATCAGAATAAACACAAGATCAATCAGCAGGGGCCAGGTCATCGTAAAGATTAAGGTAATCACCACGTGCATAGTTAATATATATGGTGGTGCTGTCATTAATTTTAGTAGCAATAGGTACATCAAAGGAAATCAATAAGGGCGGATGTGCTAAATCAATATTTACTAGTGATTGAGAGCTATGAGTTACTAAGGGGTGGTAGAAATTAGCAAAAACAAGGTCAAGGAGGTTAGTGTCATTATCAGCTTCATTAAATTGTTCTAATCCTATTATTTTGGTCGAAGCAAGAAGTTGAGTAGATTTTAATTTAATGTAGAAATGCGAAATGTTTTGAGCATGATGATATTTCCAATCAATTTTGGGGCAGTTAAAATAACCCAATAGTATTATTCGATAGGGATAGTTGGCCAAAGATCCTTCAATAAATGTAAAGTAGCTCTTAAATACTTCAAATTTTATTTGGGGAGCAAGGTATATGTTCCCAATTAACAGTTTTTGGCGATAAAATGTTGGTATTTCAATCCAGACCCATTCCATATTATTCTCTAGGTCAGTTCTCCTGACTACACCAGAAATAGTATCAATGACAGAAATGAGAACACCACCACCCCTCGAGATAGTAGCTTCATCATATAATCTATCGGATCTGTAAATATTGTAGTTAGGTGGAAAGTAATTATCATTAACAAACTCACTAGAAAGCCAAGTTTAAAATAACAAATAATAGAGAATTCATTCAAACAAACATTTGTAAAAAATTCCTTTGCTTTGGTTTGTAGACCCCGAATATTTTGATAATATAGTAAAATATCACTATTATTCATTGGGAGATGGGTTGGGAGGTAGCCTCCAGACCTCCATCGATGGTCACGAGTGGGGTTCGAGTCGAATCCTCTTGAGAGCCAAGGTCAGATGCAACAGCAGCGTTTACAGGGGCAGACACACAGGGGGACTCCTCACAGAATATCTGCTCAGGCAGTAACTTTCTTTAGTAAGGTGCAATGAGACAGCCAGACGGCCAAATATCACCATTGTTTAGTAGTAGTAGTAATAATAATAATAATAATAATATAGTTACATAAATTGTGTATGAAAATGTGATTATATTCGTAAAATGCTTCCGGAAGACTTACTTATCAACAGTATATGTTATGCAACATAAATGAGTAGGTCATCCAATAACATTTTAACTAGCTAATCACAATAATTTTAATTTGTTTATATTATGTATATTAATACTCATAGAAAGTAAAATTTAATGTATTTACATTTAAAATGTGAAAAAATATAATTTTCGAGATGATGAAACAATTTGATGGATTAACAAATCGATATGTTAATTAAGTCACGATAAACATAACCTAATAAAAAGGTAAGTTTGGTTAAGATAATAGTTTTTCAATTTGGGAACTAATTTATAAGTTTTATTTGGAATTCTTTAAGCAAGAAGAAGAGGAGCCAGGAGAGTAATTTCAACCCCTCTGCCCCCTCAAATTATAATCTGCCCCATCTCAAGGCACTTCGTCACATTATTCATTCCGGCCAACACTCGCACTGCACTTAGCTGAAACACGCTAAACTCCCCTTCCCCGACCATTCTTCCAGTTTCCCCACCAGACCAGGCGACTCCAACAGATTTACTACCCCCCTCCGACCTCCCAATATCTCCCCACCCCGAGCACAATTTGACACAACTCAATTTCGTCAGGATCAGCCGCATCGTTGATTAAGGATTTGTCTCCGGCTGCTCCCGTTTGATAATCGCCTTATGACGTAAATAATAAGTGACAGTCTATTATTTGTTATCCGCATTGTTTGGCACAAAGAGAAACGAGTCAGACATGTCTGATTTATGGTAGCGATATTACAACTAGTGTCCTGAGGTGATATTTCCTAAATGTTTACAGATTCTCCTTCCACGCAAATGCGGTACACCTTCTCTTATTTATAGACTATTCATTATCTCATTATTGAGCACTTGAATATTATTTCTTATTTATATTGATCAAACCAAAAAATAGTACCTATTTTATATATAATTATACTAGACAAAACATTATATCTTTGATTGCATCTATTAGATTCCTGTATCTATTGAGAGTATTTATATTTAAATAATATTAATAATATTGGGCCTGAAAATGCTTTGAATGATTGAACTAAAAGGGCAGAATCCCTCAGTTGAGCTCTTTTAGCTAACATTCTTACTATATTATGTACTCGGCTTTGGTATTGGAGTCACAATAAGGCTTGTAAAATATTATGAACTAATAATTTTACTGTTGTATCTTTATTGGATGCACTTCCATGTTATGTTTAAGATAATTTCTCAGAAATGTACTCACAATAAACGCTATCTTTCTACTTACTAGTAATGTTTTTTTATGTGTAAATAACCCTACTGACCAACTAGGTTATCCGAATGTTTACGTTAATAAGGTAGGGATACGAAAGGTAGAATTTAGAGGAAATATACCCACATTCGTGTGCAGAGAGAGTGGTAAACTAAATAAGGAAAAACTTTCAATATTCTCATCCGGTATTGAAGAACTAACTTCCCGTCAGCTTAGCAACATACTATAATAAACTGACAAATATATCCGGGTGACAACCTTGCACGTATTTACTCGATACTACTTAGTATATAATCTAAGGACACTTAAGAACAATCCATGTAGACTTTGACATAACAAGTGTGGATATATACTTAGTCTTTATTTTAAAACAAAATTAGTGCGTTCAAATGTGGTTTCTTAAAACAAGATAATAATGTGTTTTCAAAATAATGGATATACATCTACAATACTTTTAACGAACCAAACATTAATTCCTCCCTAGCGTGTTTTCTGGTGGTGTAATCTAGCGGAAAAATCAAATGGCTCTCGTAAATGGGACGGCAAACGTCACTTCCTGCAGACGCAGAGAAAAACCACCTGGAGTAGACTCTGTGACAGGACATTTGACCGAGAGGCCCGGGTTAATACTCCTGTCCGTCTGTCTGTCTTTCAGACTGCGCCAGTTGCCTCTGCTCCATCAGATTCTAGGACCAGCACATAAATCATCGAGTGTTGAAACAGAGGATGGCGCTGGGAGGAATGAGCATGCGATAATGAGCTCGCGGTCGATTAAAATGTCTTTTGAGACTTGCCCGGGTTGGATTCTTACGAGAGGTCTCCAGGTTCTTATATCATCAAATCGTCATTGTTTTAATTCATGTGGTTCCATTAACTTTTAATCCCAACGGCTGGTGCTTCATTCGGTGATCACATCTCACCCCACGGATAGCACATGTTTTAGTTAGGTACAACCCGCCACGGTGGCGTGGTTAGCTAACGCGCTAGTCGTGTTGAGCTAGACTGCCGAGGATGGGGAGATCAAGGTTCGAATCTCGGTCAGGTGAACTGGGGGTGGTTTTTACTTAAAGGATTTTCCACTCTCCCTCCACGCAAATTCGGGTTCACTTCCTCTAAATTCAACCTGACCAATTCCTAATCCATTAGCGTAATTAGTACTTAAGCTTATAACCCGAGCGGGTAGTTAGACGTGGTGCTAAATAAAATAATAAATAGTTTGGTATAATCCAATTTCCATGGGATGACCTTATCCAATAGTGAGAAAAGCTACTAGATCTACTGTACTGTATTCATACGTCAATTCATGCTATCTACAGCTGAAACCTTTGATATATTACCGGTATAAAAACACAAATAAAATAGTAATATGTGATCAATTTTGAATTGTATTTTATAAAAGGACCACGTACCATGATAATTGGACTGTAATAAAACTCGAAACAGACGTCACAGTGGGTATACTTCTCTGTAGTCTACATTAAAAAAAAACACAGTTAAATTTACTATAGAAATATTTTGAAAAAGACAACAAAATTGTGAGAGAGGAGGGTGGGAAGTGAAAAAACTATTAAATTGTGACCGAGTCACAACATGGAAAGAAAAAGATTGCATGGACTCACCAACTCTGCCTCCATTTGGCTGTTCTACGAGGACACTCACAAACACATTGTTTCACCACCCAGATTGTTTTCAACTGAGACGAGTAACCGTCAGCGAAGCCACGCCTCCAGCCAGCCCCACCCCAAGAAAGAATAAATAAAAGACGATCTACATGCGTGGACCCGTGCGCGCCTAGTGACAGTGCTCTGGAGTTAACGGCCGGTCGAGCGGCGCGAGATTTGAAATCTCGCCCTGAACACCCGAGATTCTTCTCGAACAGTGCACTCCCCTTCCCCTTTCTCCTACCTTGCTTCCCACGCTCATGAGAACACGTGACGCTACCTTGGTTGTATATAATGGCAGGACTCTAGTGCCATGACACACATTTCTCCGCATTCTATAGGTGAGGCATTTGGTGTCAAATTTAGATTTAATTTACTTGTATCAAAATTCGGTTTTGAGTAACGATGAATCCTAAATTACGTTTTGGCCGATATTTATTTACAATTTAACTTATTTTATTATATATTGGAACTGCGACTTTTTGTAGAGATCATGGCAGCGCAGTTTAAATCTAGGGATATTACTATTCTGGTTG
>CABFVZ010000648.1:258530-279232 GCA_902151445.1 Timema monikensis
AAAAAAGAAAAGAAAAAAAAAAAAAGGGGGGGGGGGGGGTAACAAGAGAGAAAAAAAAATCCAATATGGCCGTTTTCAAAGTAATAATGCAGAAAACCATATTCGACACGTTTAATGGCTCGAGCGTAATCTCGTATCTAATCTTCTTGCTAATTATCATTGAGATGGGCTCTTAATGGTACCGTCTATTTTAAGGTAAATATCTTCATACTGCTGTATTCATCATAGGAATGGCAATTAGACATCTTCAAAAAATTTTCAGTTTTGTTAATATTATCTGTTTTAAACTTGTTAAAAGAATATTGGAATTTGGATAGATATATCTGTGTTTTTAACAATTTATCTATATCTCAGAAGTGCAACATATCGCACTAAGCTTAGTTGTAAATGAACTAATTTTACCATGTTTTAGTATTTTATTAATATTTGGGTATGGAAATTTTTCAAGAAGCTGTCCACAATCTATGCTGTTTTGAGATGACGCATTGATGAACAAGCGGAGCAACCTCATGTGATCTGGCATTCTTAGAAAGGGATGGTCAAGGTTCGATTCCCAGCCCGCTATACTGATAATGGCTTTTTACTAAATATATAACCATTCTCATTTCAAGCAGATTTGGATAAATTTCGCTGAATTCTGCATTACTCCACCCCACACCCCACCCTGTCAAAAGATAGATTTGATGGGCTGTAGGCCGTGGTACGCACACAATAATAATAAAATAACTCGTTACTGACATATTCTGGATATCGTGTAAAAATTCTTATTGGAAAATTTGACTAGACAGGAATTAATGTAAGATCTGAATTATGGTAAATAGCTAGGAGCTGGAGATGATGACATACCAGCTGAATTTCTGAAGGAACCTGGAAATAACGGATTAATGGCTCCCAAAAAACTAATAAAAAGGATCTACAAAACAGGAGAATGATCCAAGGACTTTCTAGACCCAGCTATGGTGGCTCTAAAGAAGAAGAAACAATCCAATAAATGCAACAAACATCATCTATTATTTGGGGAATATAGTGACAAGAGTACTCAACAGGAGAATAGAACAAAGAGTAGACAGTGTAATGGAAAAAGAACCATTTGGATGCATAAAAGTAAAAGGAACCAGAGGTACGATCGCGATGATGAGAATAATTTCAGAGCGAGTGCTGGAAGTCAAGGAAGAGGTATAAATATGTTTAACAGACTGGCAAAAGGCGTTCGATAGAGTGAAGTGGAAGGAACTGATGGAATCACCCAAGAAGATCGGCATCAACTGGAGGGACAGAAGGCTGATTGCAAACCTGTACTGGGACAGCGAGTGAAAGTGAGGCTGAATGATGTAGAGACCAAAAACGTATGAGTAACATGAGGAATGAGGCAGGGATGCTGTTTGTAACCCAACCTGTTCAACTCGTATGGATAGTGGCTGGTCATGGAAGCTCTGGTGGTACGTGGTAATTTCAGAATAGGAAGACGCGACATCAACAAAATAAAATGCGCAGATGATCTAGCATTGCAGGACAAAAATAAAGTAAGAGTTGCAGGAAATGATGGACCAGCTAGTGGAGATAGAGAGAAAATATGACATGAATATCAACATTTATAAGTCAAAGGGGATGGTGATTTCAAAAAATTAGGATACCCATAAAATCAAAATTAAAAACCAAGAATTGGAAAACAGAGCATATCAAGTACTTGGGACGTCTAATGACAAAGGATGCCTACTTAACCAAGAAGTTTAGGTTGAATGTCACCATGGCCAAGATGAAAGCTTTCAACAACAAGAGGTTACTGCTGACCAGCAAGCTGAGTTTGGAGATGAAGAAGAAATTGATGAAATGAAACATTTAGAACATGGCACTGTATGGAGCAGAAACTTGGACTCTTAGGAAGAGGGAAAAATCTACTTGGAGGACATTGAAATGTTGTGCTGGAGAAGACTTGAGAAGATCAAGTGGACAAATAGGGTGACAAGTTAAGAAGTCCTAAGAAAGTGAATGATAAGCGAACCATTTTGGATGTGATTCTTCGGCATACAGCAAACTGGATCGGAAACATCCTCAGGTGTAACCTCATAGAAGGAAAGGTTGAGGGAAAGAGGAGCTTATGAAGAAGGTGAGTTCAATTATTAGATGACTTTAAGAAAATAATAAAATTCTGGGAGCTCAAGGAGGAGGTATTGGATAGGGCATATTGGCGGTTAAAGTTTACTGACCAAAGGAATAGACCTTTCGTAAGACAGAACATCTAATGAAAATAATAATACAAAGCTAAACGTGTACATGTTAAAAATGTTAATAAGTATGTGGCAAAGTGAGTACTCGTCGTACATCTAATAAAGTACAGGATGTCCCACCCGAAGGTAGCCCTAATGTTCTCAGTCTATTTTTCGTAAAATGTGGAGGATTGCATTGACACTTGGACGCTATACTCTGTAGTCCTAGAGAAAGGAAATACAGCAACACTGATGGGATTAAACGTTGGGAGGAGACAAGAATGGCAAGAGTGTTGCACCGATTGTTCGCACGTGGAAATAGTCGTCTGTAGTGAGTAGTCGGGTTGAGGCGAGCGAGCGTTGAATATGTATTGTTATCCAGTGGAAGAGCGTGTATTTATTGTGAAGACGTAATGGATTGGTGGGTCCATACAGAATTGTCATATGAAGTTTTTGGAACCGTTTAGTGGCATGACCCACCGTCAAAACGTTGCATTCAAAAGTTAGTGAAAAAGCTTGAACTCTCAGGAACGTTGTTGGACCAACATGGCGGAGGGTGACCAAAACTGGCTGAAGAAGCCATGCGTCAGGTTACAGACAGACTACAGGATTCTTCACGGAAGTCCTTACGGAGCTTATCACAAGAAATTAGGATATTAAGAAGCAAGAGCCAAAGAAAAAAATGTATGCTGTACTTTCTTTGGTTTCAGGCATTCATGGATGATAATTCAGGGATACTGGACTACACATGGTTCAGCGACGAGTGAAAGGGTCTGTTGACTCCCCCCCACCCCCTGTGAAAGTTAGAATATTAGTATAAAAAACTAAATTAAAGTTCACATTTTAGAAAGAAAATACAACATAAATAAATTATACAATATTTTTTTATCATTTAACGCGCAGACACCTCTTAAGCCGGGTCCACACGTACGTTATTCGCCCATGTTTATTCAATGTTCAATATGACTCGCGCAAGTGTGGAAAAAATATTCGTTTTCATCTAGGAATATGTTTATTCAATCCTCGATATGCCTCACGCCAAGTGTGGAAAAAAATATTCGTTTTCATCTACGAATATGTTTATTCAATGTTCGATATGCCTCACACAAGTGTGGAAAAAATGTTCGTTTTCATGTACGAATATTTGTCGTGCATAGCGTGTAACGAACATTGTTCCGAATAGAGACGGTAGATTACCACACATCGAAGAAGACTAAGTAATAATCGTCTGAGAGCAGTTCCTCCACGATGACCGAATATAGATTATGTGTGGACAGCAGGAGCGGCGAAGCTGTGGGGGACTCTGGCCCACTGGAAATAATTTGCCCCTCCATGGAATAAACTCCTCTCCTAGGTATATTTCAAATCCTCTGATATTATCGAATATGAAGCTGAAAATGGCCTTATATCAAACTCCAAATGACTTCTAGACAATCATTTCAAAAGGCCTATGTCCTATTGCCGAAGAAGACTACTCCAAATAACTCTTAGACTAGCGACATCTAACTGGCAGAAAATGTCAGGGGAGGAAAGTTCTAAATAGTTTCCTAAGTCATCCAAATTTCAAAAATGTCTAGGGGAGAGGACAACTCCAAATAGGTTCTAGATGCATGTTCTGTTGAATCATTCTTTCCAGACAATCATTTCAAAAGGCCTATGGCCTCCAAGGTCACCCGATTTGACCCCACCTGGTATTTTCCTGTGGGGTCATCTTAAAGGACGTGTGTACAGTAACAAACCACGCACGCTGGAGGATTTACGGGAGAACATCAGGTGCGAGATCCAGATGAAGTCTCCTCGGGTTATGGCTGCCACCGTCAGGAATATGGAGCGCTGTGTTTCATTGTGTTTGGACACTCAAGGAGGGCACTTCAGCAAATGTTGTGATCAGCCCCCATTTCTAATACACACAGGTAGGGCATAACAATGTTTCGTTTCATTTCGGCTTGTCCTGGTTTTTAGCCAAAGCTAAATATATTTATTATTCAGAATAAATAAGTCACTTTGGTATTATCCAGAAAAAAACTGGCAAAACTAAAAGGCCCAATTAATAAATAAAAATGCATCAATTTGACCATAGAAAGATAATTCATGGGTAAGATGTCATAGGAGCTCTATTAGGTGAACGACCGTAAATATAATGCTCATAAAACCATTTCAGTTATCATAAATTTGGTAATCTAGGTGTGAAATGTATGCTAATGTATTGTTCTTTTAAATATTTTAAGAACATATTTTATATAAAAAAGATGGCCTAGAAATTAAAATTTGGTTTTCACATCTATGACAAAACATTTTTTCAAAGCTGCGCCAAACGTTTAATTCGACGAGATATGTTTAAACACTACACGTCCACAAGGGTCTGATAATTTTGTCACAGCATTTACCAATAAAACATGGGATTCCATTCGCTCAAGTACATTTAGATGAACTTAAATTTTAAAAGAATATATATATATATACTAAATATTAGATGAATCTTGGAAACAAAGAAACATTATTTTCAAGAGCAGGGCATGGGTTGACTGGTAAGACGAAATTGTTAACTGAATGAAAGTAATGCCTAAATTCAACAGGTATTATTTAAGCTCAGTGATATTAATACAATTTATTTCAAGGTCAAATAGGGAGTATCTGCTCACACAATTATTTTTAACAAATTTTCTAAATTCCTTGGTATTGGATTTGTAGTTTTTCGCCATTCGTTTTATTCAAATTGTTCAATTTATAATTCAATGATGACTAAACAAATTTGCTAAAGTCTTAAAAATGTTAGGAAATTTAAATTAATTTTGAAACATAATTTTATTATTATTTGGACTATTAAAGTGGAATTTTCAGTAGCTTTCATCATGTGAATACTTTAAGGAACATATATTTGATATATGAATAATCTATATATGTGGAGGGTGCAGAGGAATTATTTGATTATTGACACATTAGATAAAGAAAAAAGGTTATCAAACTTACGTTTAGAGGGGTGGGGTATCTTGTTTTCCTACATTAACAGGAAATAATACATTCATAGGTGTTTTTTTTTTAACAAATACGTCCATTGATATTTAATATGTTTTTAAATTTAACAGCGCTAGTGCAAGGAACATCACCCTTGAGTATTATATTTTTGAGAAGTTTAATTTACAAGTTCTACTTGTCAAAAGTTATATACACATGCATGACAATTAAAGTTCTTATCTAATATATGATTTAGGTTAGTTTAACTCCCATGAAATAGGAATAGTGCACCTACATCTAGTCGAACACCGTGCTCCTTGTCATCAGTAGTCTAGTCTATTGTGAGAGTAACGCCTTAGACCACGTGGTCACCAAAGCAGGTATTAGAACTTTCGAACTGAAGTATTAGTTTGAACTTTTAAATGATATCTAGCTAACTTCCCAAATTTATTTAATTTCACTAATCAAAGTCGAAGAAAAAGTTAAGATTAATTTTTTTTAAATGTGTTTGTAAGAAAAATGTTATTGTCATTAACGATTAACCTAATGTGCTTTTATGTATTATTTGACTTGATGTTACTTTGAATCTACAAATCAAAGGATGTTTTAATAAATAGTTTTGTGTTTTAAGTATTTTTCCCTCTCCCTATATTATTTATCTTCTATCTACGCTATTTATCACCGCCCACTTATTTTTGTAATATATGCATGGTATGCCATTCAGAAAAAGTAGTCACATTTGTGATGTATTTTTTGTAATGCTTTTTCTAAAATAATATGGTCAGTTTAACTGTAGGATGAATATATATTAATCAGTAAGAGGGAATGAAACAGAAATATGTACGAATGATTGAAAGCCATGTTAACAAGGGTTAGTAGAAATTATAAAAAAAAGTTACAAAATATTAGTAGCCTATTATCTAATTAAGTTTTACTTATTTGTTCTAGTAGATGTATTAGATTTAGCATCTTGAAGTTTTGATGATATAATAAGTAACTTAATTAGTAATATTTCGACCATGAAGACACCTTGGTTACATTATTGGGAAATATTTATGCATCACGTCTTATTGCCCGTTCGGGCTATTCGCATATAAAAAATAATAAAACCTATTTAATGCAAATATATATGTATATTTTATTATATTAAAAATAATAAACTCATCTTTGCAAATCCCATCTGCAAAAAAAAAAAAAAAAAGTTCATTCGATATTTATTTACGAGATTCTCCATTTTAGCAATTGGTATAACGTTCCTAAGTACAATAAGAATAAAACGAACTAACCAATTATAGTTGGTGAATCAATTAAAAATTCATATTAAATACGGCGTATTAAATAGAAGTACACACACATATATATATATATATATATATATATATATATATATATATATATATAATTCATAAAGATACATAGTAATTTTTTTTTTACTAATTGAAATACACAACACCACCACCACAATATTTTTTTACAATAAATCTAGAAAGTTTCATCAATTGCTAAAATAACAACCCAATGTTTTTCCGGATCACGTGACAATCAGCAGACCATGTTGGCGCATGTGCGTAGACTGAGAATATCCGTACCCCCTTCCCACCTCAATTGCTGGAACAAGTTACTTGATTACCTTCTCCGGAAATGAGAAATGACTTCCCTAGAGAGTTTTGTTGGCTGCTCCAAATACTATATAGATCATTAATAAAGGTTACATGTTTATATTGGTCTACATACACATTTACTTATTTATTTATCGTATAGACAATTAATAATTTAAACTTCATACTCCATATTTATTTAAATGTTAATAATAATAGCTATTTTTGAAAACTGATGTATTCCTTAATTAATGATGAACCTTTGCTATGTATAAGATAATATTCACAAAAACACACCCACATGCGCACATACACTCACAAGCATATAACAATAGCTACACACATACACTCACAAGCATATAACAGTAGCTACACACATACACAAGAAAACACACTAGCACGTACACACATCTAAAAGAACATACAAAGGTGACCTGGTGGTCTAAGGGTAAGGTGTCAGACTTCTATGCGGGCGGCCGGGGTTCAATCCTCGGTCCCGGCACAGATTTATCTGATTACCAAACCCTTCCTTCACCTCTGTAAAGACATCTTTGTGAATGTGGGGAATGCCAGGCCTCCACCGTGGTTCGGATTCCACGTTAAACTGTAGGTCCTTCATTTCATCTCACAATCACCCTACCATTACACATTAGCGTAAGTGCGTATAACCCGAACGGGTAGTAAGACGCGGTGCTAATAATAATAATAATAATAATAATAATAATAATAAGAAGAAGAAGAAGAACATACACTAGCACATACAAAACATGCAGGAACACACACTAAAAGTATACACATATGCAATCTCATATACTAGCACGTACACACACATGCAGGAACAAACACTAAAAAAGTACACAAATGTGCAATCTCACATAGTATCACGTACACACATATGCAATCTCACACACTAGCACGTACGCACATATGTAAGCACACGCACTATCACGTAAACACGTGCATTCAAATATACACATTGTAACCTTATAGCCTACAAGGTTTTAAGTAAGATTATTTATTACATTGGTAATTGATTACAAATGAAGAAGTGAACTCAAATACACAAGACCTAGACAATTATATTGGTCATATCTGTGTTTGTACAAGGAAATCATATAGATATATATATATCACATAGCGAATAAATACTTAAAAATAAGTACAACCCAAATAAACATAAACAAATATATTCATGCGTGATATACATTTACTTAAAGAGCTCACTGGAATTGTTAACAACATTACGTTTTCTCAAAGCGACTAGAAAAGTTACACGAACACATAAATTTAATGTTCTAAGACTTTTATGAGTTTAGACAAATTGTCATCAAAAATGTCACTTTTCCAAAATGAATAACTATAGTTAGAAACATGATAAACGCATTAATAAAGTTTATGAGTGCAAAAAAAATTAATAAAATTTCCACTTTTCTAAAATGACTAAAAATAGTTAAATCATGAAAAAATAATGTTAAATAAAAACATGCTGAGTCTAAAAATTTACTGAGAAAAATGAATTTAGAATTTACTACTATCCACTAATGCGTCTCCTTTCGTAATCGCTTCCACAAACAAGATGTTTCCTAGTTGTATTGTAGGCAGAAAATCAACTCTTCTCTGGTTAGTCTTCCCTGGTATAATGTAAGTGTCCGGAACCAGGTATATTCATGAACGGAGGTGGGTAAGGGCGGGATAGAGGGGGGTGGCGGGGTGATGCACTCACGAGAAGCTCCACGAAGAGCCTCAAAACTTCCACATTGTTGGATTGGAGGGATGCCTACCACGCATCATCTATTGGGTCACCACGCATAGCTCTGTACCGCTGGCTGGCTGTTCTTAGACTAGACACTAAAGCAGGCCCGGTACGTGGATTAAAAGAGATTTGACAGCACTCGAATGTTCTAGTGGATGTAGAAGATACATTGTTTATTTGGTGGGGATAATATATAGAAATAATATTCGTGCATTTAAGGGGAATCCGTTTTCTTGTAGCGTGCTAGGTCCAAATACTTAGCATACGCTACAATATATGTGAGAATACATATAGTATGATTTAGTTAGGAATAACAGTGTAAGTTAGTTACTAAAGTAACTAAGACAATTTTAATATATTCATACATCAAGTCATGTTATCTGCAGCTGACACTTGTGATAGATATTATCAATATCTATAGAATAATACAAATAATATGGTAGAATGTTATTAAGGTTAACTGCAAAGAAATATATTTGAATGTTATCTACTATTCTTCCAACAAAAATCAGGGTATATTTAAGTGCGAGAACAAATATATACGGTACAAGTACATACTCGCCTATATATATATATATATATACATAAGTTATTTTTTCACTATTTTTCTAAGAAAATATGGGTACAAATTCTCTAAACCTTACCTTCCTCAACCCTTCCTATTAGTGTAAATAGCATGAAGGGCTGTGATATGCTAAACATACAAAAAATATTTGTTAATTACTTAATGTAGAGTATGTGTTTGGGCTGCTTCTCTTGGTTTCATCCTAGAACAAACACAATACCTACTTAGATGTAATTAATAGTACTACAAATCGTACATATGTTCTCGTGTGTGTATTATAGTTTGGGGCAGCCTTGTCAAGATGTCCTCATCAAGTGTATTTAAATAACTAGCTTTACGAAAACAAGTATACACTGATAGTTATCATTTTAATCCATTCCCATATTAAAATTTGTAACAAACACGTTAATCAGCCCATTTTAAAATCGTTATAAATTATTTAGCAAACGTGACAGCTTCAGATGGCATGGCTTGACGTATAGACAAATTAAATTGGTTTTATTTATTTTTGCATTTTTCAGGCCAATCATAACGTATTATCCACCTGTCCACGTGGTCGTCCTGTAGGCCTCTGTTGCGCGCGCCCTGTAAGGTTGAGTCTTTAAAGCAGAAGTTCTGCACTCAGATCTCCACCATAACAAGCAGCTCTATAATTGGGTGGAGAGGGGCTGTGCTTTGGGGGGTGGAGGGGATAGACAGGTGGAAAACTGAAGGAGGAAAAGGGGGACATGTATTCCAAAACATTCCCTTCTCCACTCTATCCTTATAACCTCTGAAAGTCTTCAGAGGATTATAATGTTCACAATATACTTCCGGCATCCATTAAATTAAAAGACTGAATAAAAAGAGAACACATTAAATATGTAAGACACAAACACAAAGGGAACAGAGTTGAGATACTTAACAGGTAATGCTGAAAGAAAAGAATAGGGTGCATATTTAAAGAGATATTTACATTTAAAACATAAGTTAATCATTTTTTGAACGGGATAATTTATTTTGTTAATAAAGGATACATTAAGGGTAATCGTGCATATTACTTTCACATTATTATTTCAAAAGTGTCGTTTAAGTATACTATAGTGACAAAGAACAGGAAATTGTTTTTGAAATAATGGCGAGATTATCTCGTTATTACAGAGGAGCGCAGTATATGGTAAAAATAAGGGGAAAGGATTAATTTTTTAAATTTATAAGAAGGTTAAAGAATAAGAATAATTTTTTAATAACTCTTATTTATTCAAATAAAATTGATTTTAGGGTAATTCTTACCATTTAAGAAAGTGTTTTTTTAAATCTAAAATTCTAAAACACAAACGATGCTGCGATTGTCTCCTGTTTCGTGAAAGAATTACAATATGCAATATGTATAATATAAAGTATGTTAAATAAATGAACCGAAATAGTTTTTACTTGAATGAATAATGAAACAAATCTACCTTAGTGTGGTATTGATGCTAGGCCACTTATGATGATGATTATTATTATTATTATTATTATTATTATTATTATTAGCACCACGTCTTACTACCCATTCGGGTTATACGCACATACGCTAATGTGTAATGGTAGGGTGATTGTGAGATGAATGGAGGACCTACAGTTTTGCGTGGGATCCGAACCACGGTGGAGGCCTGGCCTTATGCTTCTTATTTCATCAAATTTGTTTTAGGTCAAATAACTTCAGACCAACCGATTTTTAATTAACTTAATATTAAGCCAACCAAGGCCTACTACCACTCCCCTATAAATATTAAAATCAAAACAACTTTTATAATTTTGAAAATAGTAGAATAAAGGTTAACTAAAAGCGTGTAAAATCTATCTTTTCTATCCTTTATAGTTTAAATAAGCTAAATAATAACACACATTAATTAAACTTTAAAAAACATAATTTAGACCCACTCGCTTGTTAATTTGCTCAAATTTAACTGATATGGATTTTGTTGTTCAAACAGTTTTTTGAGTATAGTTGCCAAAATTGGCTTAGTAATTTATTATTTATTGTAACTTTTGAATATTTAATAAATTATTGAAAATATTCTTTATTATTTATATTAATAAAATAAAAATAGTGGTATTGCATCATAGTGAATAACATTTACTTATTGGTCACTTAATTACCCAGTCATTAATAAACCATTTTGTGAATGAAAACATGGCCATCATATTCATAACAAAGTCCAGTAAGGTCAAACATTAAACTTGATTTAAAACAAATCCAAAGTTATCTTATACTGCTATAAATAACAGGAATATTTATGATAATCTAAAAAATGGAAGGCTCATTTTTTAATAATAACCTATAATTTTATTGGTCTATTTAAATATTCTGAATAATTGTTCCTATGCTCGATTTTTAAGTTTTTGGGATATAAAGTAAGTTCATGATTATGTTCATGCACGTTATATAAAGTTGAACACTGATTAAATATCACAAATTTGTATTTTATTTCACATTTATTTATTGAAACAAGGAATTTACTATTCAAAGCTTCCAAACATAGATTAGTTCTGTCCATATTTTTAATCTTGACTATTGTGTTTTCATAATGCTTTTTACCAGAATAGCAAAACATTAATTTCAAAGATCACAATGAATGTAGTAAGGCATTGTATGTTGTTTAAAGGAAGAAATTGCGAATAAAAACTGCGTTCATCCTGAGCTTCTGACTCTCTTTTAGTGACGACTATAAAACAAAAAAAAATGTATATATTCCAGGATGTTTAGAGGGTCGCAAACTACATCTCAGATGACAACTATTTAATTCCTGAGAAGGGTAGGACAATATCTGTTAGGGGAGGAGTGTAATAAAATGACACAGGATGTTAAAGGGAGGCCACACAGAAAGACCCCCTCAAGACAATACGGGGAAATAAGGGAGCTTTAGATGACAGTCCTACACAATTTATGTCCTCAATTAAGCAACTACACCCCTTCTCTGTATTTCGTGGCAAACCCAAGCCACCATTAACGATACCATCCCACCATTGATTCCTCTATCAATCCGCAACAGTAGGCTGGCACCAGCTTCTGTTGCTAGTCATGGAATGACGCTTGCATTTACGATAGTTTTACTGCTGGCATTTTATTACAAGGAGACCATTAAGTTGGTTCTTGCCGTGTGAAACAACAGGCGCTCCCTTCACAGCTACATCACCATTTCATCTTTCTTCTGGGGGAAACAAAGATCAGGTCATCTGAACCAAGAGTGATAGAGGAGAGATCTACTGGTTGGTACCGCAATGATGGACCGTTGAGTTCTTACAGGATGTCCGGGGAATAACCTAGTGTTTATTCTGTTCAAATATCTTCGCTAAAGGGATACGTCTACCAGAACAAATAAATAAGTTGCAGACGTTCAGAAACATCGCACGATTTTAAATGTAGTTGTTATTTCAAAATAAAGCTAACTTTTTAAAAATAAACTGGAGATAAAGGGTATCAGAAGAATTTAAAATATATATTTAAAGATTTGTTGTCATTAAATCAATCACTAAAAGATCAAATTAGTTTGTATTTTATGATATTTATCACGAAATTCAGTCTTGATTCCAGGTCTGCAATAGTAAAAGTTATTTATCTTGTTGTTCATTGCAGCGATGCCTCCACATAGGACAACCGTTGTTATTGTGCTTGTATCTGCGTCTTTAATTTAGTTATTTTTCCATGTATTGTATAGTTTCGGGTGTAAAATTAGGTTAATTTAGTTTCATTTCATAGATAGTAAATCTAAATCATTTCTTTTAGTATTAATTGGAACAATTCCTCCCATAAGAGAGACAATCTTGGTCAAAACTACAAAATGTAAACCAATTTAATTTGGTTCCTTAATACAGTTAGTTGCTAATGTGTGGTGTTGTAGACATATAAACTTTCTCACTCATCCTATACGTGTCTGAAATGGTGTTTTTAATAGTTCAGTAGTAGTTAGTAGATGACTCCCAAGGGGAAAAAAACGAGTTAATTCCTCCGAAATTTATGAGAATAAAGCAGCGAGAGAAAGCTGGCCTCTAATATTATTTGAAATATAAATAGTGTTTAGCTTTTACTGTAACAAATATTTTTTAAATGCAATCAAAAAGTTGTGTGTAGCTTATTTGTACTATTATCCATGATTTAAACGATATGTCTAAAGAATTGCCACAATTTTATTACTACCAGATATTTTGTATTTTTCCCCGTTTTTCAAAATGAATTCTCATTATTGGGGGTGACCAAGACTATAGTGAGGAATAAATATATTTACATTTTACAAATATTTTACTAATGCGGTCATGTAACTGGGGTTCAAACCAGAATGATTTGGTAGTTAAATGGAAATACCTGCTCAGGTGACCGCGTGGTCTAAGGCATCACTCTCGCAATATACTAGACTGCCAATTACAGGGAAATCGAGGTTCAAATCCCAGATGGGTTTACCAAGGGTGGTTTTTCCAAAACGGTTTTCCACTTTCCCTCCACGTTAATATGGGTACACTTCTACTAAATTCAAATCTACTCCTCCCTAGCTAATTATCTTTATTAAATCATATGTGTATAGCCTGTGAAATTAGTAAAGTGCGGTGATAAGATAAAATACAACACCAACATATATATGTAAATATATGCATTGGTTCAGCAGCCCAATATTTCATGAGAGTTGTAGGGGGGGAAGGGTTGTGTAGTAACACATGTGTTCGAATCGGCGGGCTTAGTTCTTCAATTAGCTTTCTCTCCTCTGAAAAGGTCTAACACTAAAAACTTGCGTTTCTATGTCCCAAATTCACAAAGATGTAAGAATTTATGACATTTTTTGCTCAATTTTCTATTTATATTGTTATCATCGTTAGGCTAACTATGAAAAATAATATTATATCAATTATAATTTTCAATACCAAAGCTTTGATTTATAGGGGTAGCATTAAATGTTTTGAATGGTTTTAAGATTTAAATAGGAGTATGGGAAAAATATGAAAGTTCAGTTGATATAACGTATTGTAACGTCCCTATTATTTGGGTGCCCGGTAGCCAACCCTGACTACTATACTACCGGAACACCCTAGGGGGTTACATGGGCAGGATGGACCCCGAGCGGTAGGGGTTGGGATTAGATGGTATGTGGGGAATGAGGCTAGCAAGTTTATCCCATTGTGCTGTTTATTTCTCCAAACAGTTACTATGCTACTACATCGATATTATGAAATTCCCCGTGACGAGGGATCACTCACGATAACGGGACCCGTGACACTACTTAGGGACCCGGGATCGTCTTTCCGGCCAGGGTGAACCCAACAGACCACATATTAACTCGTTCCTTATCTATCAGCGAGCCGACTACACATCCTTACAGCATCGCTGCCAAACAACAACCACCGTGTGTTCTTCTCACACACATCACAAGTCGATCCCAGTTACTCACGAGTCCAAGGTCCATTCATCGCTAGAATTCGCTCGTCAACAGGATGAAGCTATATGAGCTAGAGGCTGTTCTCAACAGGAAGGCAGCCCAATACCTTTGACTTCCAAGGAAATGTATAAGCGTGGGCTAACTTCCTACCAGAACAAACCCTACATTATTATGCTCTTACAGTATTTATATTAATCTAAGAGTTTCGGGTTCGGTTCTTATCGAGTATCAAAACCAAATCTCCCAAAAAGATAGTTTTTTCTATGTTAATAATATAAGATCGCATCGGTGGACAAGTGGATTGAATGTCAGGCTCAGCTAGTTTAGCCGGTTGGACTCAAGATGCGAGGGTCGCAGTCCTCGTCCAAGTGTAAGGAGGGTGGGTTTTATCAGTATCTACCACTCTAACTGTGCAAATATGGTTACACTTCCTCCACATTTTACCTTTATCATTTCTACCTTATTAGTATAGTTATATGCGTATAGTACGGATGGGTAGTATGACTCATTGAAAAAAAATATTACTAATTAAAGATGTATTGTACTATTGAGCACGCAGATTAAATGTCAGGCTCTTCTAATATGTTATGGTGATTAAGTGGACGTGATTTGAGTTCCAGCCGAGTGGGTATTGAGGTTAATCTTTCCTAAATGTTTTAACAATCTCCTTCCATTCAAATATCTCAAATTTTTTTTAGCAGCACATTTTACTAACTGTTTGTGTTGTACGCATATGTATCCTACTAATTACGAGCGTATAACCCGAATGGGTAGTAAGACGCGGTGCTAAATAAATAAAATAAAATAAATACTAAATACGCTAATAATTTAGGAATAAGTAAGGTTGAATTTAAAGGATGTGTACCTGCATATGCCTGGAGAGAGAGGGGAAGAATGTGTAAAGCTCTTTAGGAAAAACCACCCTGAATACACCTGAACCGGATTCGAATACCGATCTCCCTGGAAAGAGTGACGTCCAAGACCAACCACAAGAATATTGTTAACTTATTTCCTAAATTGTACTTCTCTCATCCTACGCAAGTGGTGTAGTTAGATGCGTAAAGGGTGACCTGGTGGTCTAGGGATAAGGTGTCAGACTTCTGTGCTGGGGTGCGGGGTTCAATCCTCGGTCCCGGCACAGATTTATCTGATTACCAAACTCTTCCTTCACCTCTGACAAGACATCTTGTGAATGTGGGGAATGCCAGGCCTCCACCGTGGTTCGGATTCCACGTTAAACTGTAGGTCCTCCATTTCATCTCACAATCACCCTACCATTACACATTAGCGTAAGTGCGTATAACCCGAACGGGTAGTAAGACGCGGTGCTAATAATAATAATACATGCGTAAAGCCTGAGAGGTTAAAAAAAAAGGTGGAAAACAATATGTCTGGAGGATGGTGATTCTATAATTCCTAGACTAGAGCTAGGATCATCTGCTAATGACCTGTTTAGTTAATTAGTAGTTTAGTTAGTAGTTTAATTCCTTAACTCATGAAAATACGATTATATAATATTTATACCCAATAAACCAAATTAGATGTAGTTTATCAAAATAAATTATTATAAGAATAAACCGTCATGGAATTACTAAAGCAACATTTCTCTAAAAATACAAAGTCAAAGTGAGCAATTTGTATTTAAAATCAGATAGATATAAAACTAAACTGAAATAGGGTGAAAAATAAAAAGTCTTAAGAGTTAAAACACTTTAAGATATTCATCCATGAAACTGCCTACAAAATCTGCCATCGACTCGCTAAACATGTTTCATGTTCCTCAAGAGCTTAACGCTAGCTCATAAACCAAAACCACAAGGCGGTTAAAAAACAAAACAGGGGACGTGAAGGTTAAAACGGACAAAAGATAGTAAACTTTACTTTAAAAATAAACCAGTAAGTGGGTAATTGAAGCCGTAAATTTATCATGGCGTCATGATATAACGTTGCCTTCTTTGTGTTTTACTGACCTTCCACCCAACGGCATTAAGTCATAAGATAAATCACATTATCTCCACAATTCTTAACTTTTTTGAGGAATGGAGGTTTCCAATATTACCATTCATTTTTACATAAGATATAGAGATAATAGTGTGATAGTAGAAGCATAAAATATGTTTATTACTTTACATTCATTACTGTTTCCAGGCTGTGGTCTAGGTGAATTTTTTATTCAAGCCATATATTTTCAACTAGCGACTTGTTAGGCCTGTCGTAGCTTCATAAACCTTTCATCTAATTTAAGACTGTAACAGTCACAACATCCAGTCCCCGGCCATTAATTAATCATTGTGAAAGAGTAAACTCACATTTCATCCATGATACATTTTTTAGGTCATGCCAGGAATCGAACAAAGGATCCTTAGCTAAATAGACAAACATGCTACCAACTTAGCTAATGTGTTGGATGAATATACAATATAAAAACTTTAGAAAAACCTGTATCGATATTATTTTACTACAACACCTTTACCTGTGAACCAATGACCAAAGGAAGAACATAATCTAATCTAATCCACCAACACCACATAATCTACTACTAGACACAGCTATGTACTTTTAAGGACGAATCAATGAGTAAGCAGGCTAAGGCGTCAACCAAGTCTAATATGTTTACTAAACTACTGACACTAAATTTTAATATTTACCAATCCACATGAGTGGTCACGTAGTCATATTCACTATTCTGGCAATAAACTGTTCCCTAGGTCATAGAAAGATTAGGGTTTGAATCCCAGTCATGCGTGGAGAGGGTGATTTTTCCTTAGTGGCTTACCTCCAAGCTTCCATAAAAATTCAGATACATTTAATTCAAATAATACCTTCCATATCCCTAATTTATTATTGTATGGATGGATATGTTAATGTAAATGTCCTAAGACTAGTAAGTCTTATATTTGAACTTAGAGCAGCTCTAATCGGTAAATCCTAGCAGTTACCGACTTGTCTTGGTAAAAGTAATTATAAGTAATATTTTTATTAATTAAATGTATAATTTTAATTAGCTATTTTTGTTTTACTGCCAACATTTTTAATTTTAATAGGGTAGGCTAGGTGAGGATATAGGCTTAACGTTGAAAGCTGGTCAAAGATAGAACGAGTGATCCCTTCTTCCATCTGAATATATTTCGCAGGTTCTAGAATTTTCCTGAGCCACACTATTTGTTCGCGTTTTGCAGTGGTTCAGGACCAATAGCAAAATCTAACCTAACCTAATCTAATCTAACCTAACCAAACTTATCTTAGTCTAACCTAACCTAGCGTAGATTAGCCTAGCGTAAATATTAGAATTAAAATTCTTGTTAATAAAAAAAAAATTAACATTTTACATTAATAAAATAAAATAACAGTTATGATCATTCTGCCAAGGCATGTCAGTAAATGCCAGGTATTACCGATGAGAGGTGATAACGTTCAAAATGTAAACATTTTGTTGGATATTTTGGAATTTTCACCAATCTATATTGTTTAGTGATAGATATTACCAATAAATTCTAAGATCTACTATCCCTTGGTCTTTTACAATAACACATAACTGCGGATAGCTTTATGATTGCACAAAACGTATAATTATACAGTCTATCCTGGCAGATTGTCCCATTCTTCACACGGTTAAGCTGCATAATACTATATTAAAATATTAAAACGTTCAATATCCAGTTGCCAACCTTTTGATAGTTTCTTCGTGTACAATCCTGAGATAACTATCGCAATCTCAAACAAACTAGGCACTTAGTTAAATTTAAAAAAAATCAAAGAAAATATAGCTCTAGTCCACAAAAGGAGTGCACAAATGAGCACAATTCATTGACAACGCAATCTTTACAAAAGTACGATCATAATATAAGGAAAACCAAGTATCTTAAATACATCGTCACAGAAACATATTGTAAAATAAATGGCACCACAGCTCATCAAAGAGCATAGCTGAAATGACGGAATATGTTACAAAAACACATAAAATATTGAGTATTTCTTTCTGAAAGAGAATCATGGGCCCCAAACTATGTCACAAGAATTTGTTTATTTTAATTGCGATGTTACTCCTAGATAGGGGGCTAATTTATCCTTCAACTTTAAGCTTTGTTATCACAATAGGCCTACTAATGGATCGTCTTTAAGACAATCTTTATTCTTTGTATCCGTTCATTTTAAGAAATTTTGCATCTACCTTTACAAAGTTAAAGTTTTCCACCATATCGATAATGTTTTTATTTTATCTATTTTCTTCAGAAATAGCCCATTTCCCAGCACCTGATTTTCAAATTCCAAACTTTTCAACTTTTATGGTTATGTGGGGTGGTCCTTTTACAAGTTTGGCAAATTTAAGTTTTCTTCAATCCCGAAAAGTAGATTTTCTAATTCTTTTGGAATGATGTCAAGTTAGTACTGCCCCTTTTCTCATTTCCCACATTCCCAATTTGAAATATTACATAATTTTCTTTACGTACAGTACCTACCAAATTTAAGCTTTGACCACATCATATTATTCCATAACGCGAGCCTGCGATCGAGCTATACTGACCGGGCGGCCGTTGTCACTATTGATTATGGTCACAACTATTGCTGCGAGAGGATGTCATATGGTAGGTAAGCCAAACGAACCATCCAGTTGTTACTTTCAGCTTTCTTGTCCAAAGCTGGTAATTATTTATTCAAGTCGCTCCTCATTTGTTTTCACGAGGCTGGATTTGACTCTATTCATGAGACAGTGCTTCAGAGAAACATTCTGAGATTTTTTTTATTTTGAAACTAGATTTAAAATTAGCCAAGAATAGTTTACTGTTGGGTGATTTTTTTTAATTATAAGGTTTTCAAAAATAGCTCTAAATGATTTTGATTAAAATGTATTTCTAACATTAATTTAACATGACCAATAGCACCGGGCTTTGGGAAAAATTCATACCTGAGGCATGTGTGGTATTCAAAATAACAACGCATACTTGTTTTCGGGATAAAAACGCATTTATTGGTAGTTTACCGATATATTTTTAAAAATCTCTCTAACAATTTGGTTTCAAATGGATATTTTGGGAGGGTTTGACATGATAAATAACGCTCTATACTTTTTTATGGTGTAAAATCTCATTTATTGATAGTATGAGACCTTATTTTTACAAAAACTTAAAAAATATGTTTATAGTGCCCCTAATGATTTGGTTACAAATGGGTGTATTTGGAATTTTTGACCTGATAAATGGCACTGTATACTCATTTTTGTGGTAACAAATATGTTAAGGATTGTTTACTAATACCTAATTTTAAAACATTTTACGTTTTTAAAAATGGCTTTAACGATTTTCTCTAAAATTATTATCTCCCAAATAACACTTTATGCTTGTGACTTTTTAGGTAAAAAATCGTCAAAGGGTAGATTATTGATGAATGATTTTGGATGGTAAAAAATATTTTGTAAATGGCTCTAACAAGATTGCTAAATTGTATATGTGGAGAGGTTATACATGTCAAATAAAACTGTATACTGGGTTTTTTGTTTTACCGATGACTTTTTTTAAATTCGAATATTAAATAAAATCGCTCCAGATATTTTGGTTAAAGTGGGTATCTGTTGTTATTTATTACATGAAAAATAATTAATTATATGTATATTCGTTTTTCTAAAAAAACACTCAATAGTAGATTAGTGGATTTTGTTAGTTTTGAATATTTGTTAAAATATCTATACCGTCACCAACGGCTTCAATTGGAAGGAATGTTTATATAAACATTGGATGTTGTGAGTGACAAATGGCATAACGAGTGTTGCGAGGATAGTTATGATGAATCAATAAACAAATAAATTAGAAGCTATGACTCATAAAGGAGGTGTCAGCAGTCCTTAATTAGAAAACAGGCTGGTCACCCGGTTTAAATGGGAGGGTTTGAAGCACCCAGGGCTGACTACGGGAGATCGTAGCCTGGAAGGTCACGCTGCTTGTCATGGGGCCACGTGGGCTAAGTCGTTGGTTTCACCAAGTATCAATCGGGGCTGCCACTCGAGCCCAGGAAACCAGGCTCGACAACCATGCAGGGTCCATCTATCTGTCAGTCAGGCCATAGGTAAGCCTCGTAACATCTTGTTCGGTCACTCGCTTCTTTATATTCACTAAGTTCTTAATTTTAACTTCACTTCTAATATCACATTTGTATTAGAATAGTAGTGTTAATAAACATTTTAAAAACCAAGTCTAGCGTCAATCACGAGCCCACACATGTAATTATATCACCCCCCCC
>CABFVZ010000648.1:288589-348933 GCA_902151445.1 Timema monikensis
AGACTTAATGAGCGGTTTAACTTCAACCTGTTACTTTTGTGTTACAGTGATGCGCGCGCATCTTAAAATTTCACTCTCATCATTTTTTCATAACGTGCCTAAAGAAGTATAACTTCAAAAATCTTCATTTTACAAGAGAAATATGAATAACTAAACTAAATAAAAACTATTGGACCCTAGCTATGAGTTGTAAGATAAATATTTCGTGATAAGCTCTGTGGTCACAACATAAAAACTTAAGCTATTAGTTAAATTAGAATCTATATCTGTACCCAGCTAGTGCTGCTGCCGAGTGTTGGCTGACCGAGCGCACGTCCATCATAGGTAAGGCTGAATGAAGGGGGAGGGGAAAGGAAAGTGCCGAACAAAAGAAAAACAACTTGCGGCGAAGGAGTATAAGGGGGAGGGGAGAAGTGAAAAGGAGCCAGCGGTCTCTTTGACAGACCACTCACATTACAACTATTGATTGCTCGAATTAAAATCAAATGTTATTTCAGTTTTAAAGAATATAAGCAAAGTTTGTGTTTCTATTTTTCTAGTAATACAATGACCTACGTACATGACTTTTTTTTTTGCTATCGAGTCTTACTACCCACCCAGGCTATGCACATAAGTACTAATTATGGTAATTTGCTAGCGATAAGGAAGGTAGAATTTAGAGTAAAAGTACCAAGATTTGCAGGGGAGTGGAGAAATATTCAGGAAAAACCACCCTTAATACACTCAATTGGGATTCGAAACCCCAGCTCCTCAACATTGTCACTTTATTTAGTCTAATGCGAGATTGACACCCTGGCCTAGACCATTCGACCACTGAAGTGGAAGACATGCCTTCATTCTGCTTTACTTTATGGTGGAACTCGATCATGTATTCAAATGTTATTAAATAAATGAAGACAGTTCCTTTTTAAAATTTCATGCTGCTCCTTTTTGTCGTATGGGATACGCAGTTAGTAATAAAAGAGTAGGTTGTAAAATAATTATAAGTAGATCAGCCACGGTATTTCTTTGTTAGACACACTTATCAGCAATATTATTCTATTATTCAACTTCTATCGACTAAAAACCAAGCTAATCTAGTCTGGTTTGTCGGTGATGGGGAGGTCAAGAGTCGAATTCCGGCTCGATGTACTGAGGGTGGATAATTTCCCACTCTCACTTCTTTATTAAGCTATAAAAGACAGCTTCTTCACAGAATATCTAGTTATTCCTTATGTTTTCGACCGAGGAACAGGGTTTGAGAACCACTGGGTTGGACACTACTAGAATTCAGAAAATCAAGAACACTTTCATAGAAAAACAAAGATACATATGTCACGCACTTTCAGAATTTTTCTGTGAAGCAGTGTGTCTGTATGTAAACTTGTGAGGACTTGGTTGGTATAGATCACCTGCGGACTCACACTATGGAGACCACATGCCCACCGATGCAGGTAGTAATTAGTAATCCTTGTAATAAACATACTAAAGGGACTAAAAAATCGCTTTTCATCGTTTGGCATGTTGTGTTAATTTTTACAAAAACCGTTTATGTTATATATTTCTACTTCTTGTGAATACAAAAAGTATCCTGATGATATTTAAACTTGGACCCGTCTGTAAACAGAAATAGGTTAAATGTGATATGAATAATACCTATGACCAGCAGAATCTAAATTTGCAACTATTTTGGTTAAATATTACTTTAATTGGGTCTTTCGAGTCAAATATAGGAAAGTATTAATAGATAGATGTATGTATTTAGCTCAATACATGATTTATTACCAAATATTATAAAATGAGCTCATAAAATGTAGGCTATATGGATCAGTTATTCAAGAAAGGCTTGTGTCACCATGTTGACTAAAATGAGTTAACATGCAGAACTCAATCTTTTGGCATCCATACACCTTTTTAGTTATAAAAGGGACTATTTATCATAATACAAGTTATTTTTAAGTGCACGAAAAAAGAGTATATCTTAGAAAAGAACTAAGTCATTGACTAAGTTCCTTTCACATCTTATCGGGGTATTCTTAAAAAGGAACTATGGAAGAAAATTCACTGTGCATATGGTTGATACAAAAGTGAACATCCTCAATTTTAAGTCTTGGTGACCTCAGCTGTACGAGAAAAATTGCATTTCTGTGGAAACTGCAGGTGCGAATGTCCCAAAAGACAAGAAATAGGCCTTCTTTATCAATAATTTCATGGAATTTCAGTATGATTTGTCAAAAAAAGGGGATTGCCCTTGCGTCACATTTCATTGGGAGTTTAGTTCCACATACATTCAAGCTGGCAAATGAAGGAACTACGATCAACCTAACATTAAAACCAGAAAAGATTAATGACATAAAAAAATATATATATTCCAGAAGAAAAAAAATATTATTTGACAAGATTATTGGTTGAAAAGCTTTTTCAGACGAAATGACGAGTGTTTTGAAATACAGCTATGCGATTCTTATGCTTAAATAAGACATTCAACTGTGCAGAGATATTGTGTTCAGTTGCGACATTAAAAATAAACGATATTATTTTGTTTTTGGGTACTTTGTATCTAAATTTCATTAATAGTGGTATTTTTGTTTCATAATAAAATCAACACCAACTATCATTAATTTTTACTTGAATTCAACTAATAAAAATGGCGATAATTGAGAATATTTATTTAAGAAAGGGCCTAACATTTAATTTAGCATGTAGCACGGATCACCGTGCCACCAAAATTTGTTTATATTTTTGATTGTTATTTAGCTGCTAGTAAGGAACTAGTTTATATTTTGATTTTAGCTTGTTATTGCAAAGCTTATCGATAACCTTCTAGATAATCTTTAGTTTTTGTATTCGTCTGTTTTTAGATTATTTTTTTTTGTTTGCCTATACAAAATTAAAATTTTCTACCATATCGAGATTTGTTTTTTATATCAGTCATTTGCCACCCCCTAATTTTATATTCCAAACTTTCCAGATTTTATGGTTATTTTGGAATGGCCCTTTTAAAAACTTGGCAAATGTAAATGTTCCTCCATGCCGAAACGAAGAGATTATAATTATTTCGGAGAGATTTTAAGCTAATATCTCCCGACCCATTTTTAGGCCCTTTTATAAATAGGAGATACAGTATTTAAAAATTGTTTTGCTACTGGAGTAAGCTCTCTATATTCCCAGCAAATTTCAATTTTTTGCCTCACCTTATTAGGTTTTATCTGCCCTCTTTCCTCTGTTTCCCAAAGTCTCAACTAAAACTTATTTATTTGCTCATCTGGAGTTATCTCTCTACCTGTTTGCCAAACTTTATTATATAGCTACCTCATCTAAACTTTTTTTTTTCTAATTAAAGGTTCCCAATTTCCTGAAGCACCATAGACAAGGTTGGGATATTTTACCCCACCCCAATGCTAGACTAATAGTGGTCCGGAGCCATTGCTGTTAGACCTTCCCTCCTCTCTGGGTGTGAGATGCACCCCGTTAGCTCAGTATAAAGAATTAGCACGAAGGCCTATAGCCGAAGTTCCCAGTTTCGATTCTCGTGTACTGGTTGTCATTTTCCAGCAAATTTCATTGCATTTTAGGCCTTCTACCAGGGAACATCTATCATCACCTGCCCAATAGTGATGAGGTAAGATTTGTGAGAGCTTCATTAGCATTAATTTTCCTTTGGAATTTAGTACTAAACTTGCTATTTTGTAGTTTATGCAAGAAAAAAACCTTAATATTAATAAAATCGAACAAGACAGCGACTTTTCACAGCAGGAGAAAATGTGTCACAACCTTAAAAGTTATGCCTAACGTGTTATAAAGGAGTATATATATCACAGTAACTTATAGCTAATACGTTAATCATTAAGGTATTTTTCAAACAGGGGGAAAAAAGGTTTGTAGTACGTAGGTATAAGTTTAAGAGATAAACATAGAAATTTAAATTAATGAATTATAAAATCATAGTATTATTAAAACTTAATTATTTTATATATTTACATTATTATTATTATTATTATTATTATTATTATTATTATTATTATTATTAGCACCGCGTCTTACTACCCATTCGGGTTATACGCAATATATTTACAGAATGTTGTTATAACCTATCCCTCTCTTCCCCCTATCGTGTCAAAATTATTGAACTCGGTAAACGTACAACTATAAATGTGGCGTGTAGTAAGCTAGAATAACTTCAATATTAGCATGATCCCACATAGCATTTTAAAATACTTCGGAAGGGGAGTGGGTTCGTAATGGAGGAAAACAACAAACTTGTATATTACTGTGATGTGAGAGGAAGGTATTTAAATAAATATAAGTAAGCCTATATTTAACAATTACAGATATTTAATAAAAGCCCAGCATTTTCTTTAAATACAACAATCTCACAAAATAAGGCACATTGTAGTAATTTAACTATCAATACTATGGATGTCTGAATTTGAAGCTAATTACATTATTTTTTAGCCAAGGTTGATTTTTATCAACTTATTTAAAAGCGAATGTTTGTAAACTACCTCTTATTGATTTCCCCCCCTCATTTACTCTTCAATTTTGTTGCTAATACCATAAAAATGCTTTTGATGTCACTATTTGGAATATACATAGGCTGCTTGGTAGTAAAAGAATACACTGGATATTAAATGGGATTTATATAAGATTTTTAGTTAGGAACATTTAATTTGATTGAACAGGTTTTTGTTTTTTTCTGAAGTTTTACCAGGAGAGCATGTTTCTATAAATTATTGATTCTCAATATAAATTTTGAATACTAAAAAATGACATCACTGAGAGGGTGTACGTGAATACGGATCCATTTCTCAGATGATTCATTTTGTGAAAACTATTATATTCATTAAGAATTAATCAATTGTCATATTTTTAAATAATTTCCTTTCTTTAAAGACCTTTATTCGTGTAATTGCAATATTATATTTTATAAGCTATCAACATATTCCCATGATGCAATTAGCCCGAGTAAGAGCTACGTAAATATTTACAGTCCATATTATTACGTTTTAACTTATCGGATTATCATCATCAACTTTTTCAAACCTGTTGCCGGGTTACTTTATTAAAATGCCTCCATCTTTCTTTCACCACTCTTCCTCTTTTATTTGCTTCCATTCTTCTCCTCTCACTTGCACACTTTCTGTTATCTAGTCAGCACAGATTTATCTGATTACCAAACCCTTCCTTCACCTCTGACAAGACATCTTGTGAATGTGGGGAATGCCAGGTCTCCACCGTGGTTCGGATTCCACGTTAAACTGTAGGTCCTTCATTTCATCTCACAATCACCCTACCATTACACATTAGCGTAAGTGCGTACAACCCGAACGGGTAGTAAGACGCGGTGCTAATAATAATAATAATAATAATAATAATAATGTTATCTAGTCCTCCCATTTTTGCTTTGCCTCCCTTGCAGTCTTTTTCCTACAAATTTAATTTCCATCATTCTCTTTGGTATTTTATCTTTTACCATTAAGCCACATGTTTCACCAAAAATATTTAGTGTAATAAAATTGTAGTACTATTAAAAATAAAAAACTTGTATATGAAATATATTTTTACAAAACCAACAGTTTCTGAGATATTGGCAAATATATTAATACAATTTTGTGATCCTTAGTTGTAAAGAGATACTAAAGTTTTAACTCAATAATTCTCTAATGCCATAGAGTAAGGAATGGATAAGTCTCTCACGCTTTCTTTCAACCTCTTAGGGGAAATGTTTCTATAGCAATGATCTATCCATATCATTTTAGATTCAATAGTCAATATTTACCTAATTTACTGGTCAAAATTTATAAATGAGGAATTTAATAGCAATACAATAACCATAACTTGTGAAACCCCTAATAAAATGTAAAAAATTTAAAATCGGAAGTCGACATTTTAATACGAAGTGTTGACCCTTTGGGACCCAATATCAATATTTGTACTTTCTCACCACTTAACAGGTATTGTGCAAGGAGCAAGTATTGTGATCGTCAAAAAAAAAAAAATTGAGCTCGAGATTTTGATAGATGTCGATGTTTCATGACCCCCCGAGCCCTAAAAAGTGGCTTTTACAACGCCATCTGTCTGTGTGGCAAATTAACCCTAAAATTAATAGCAGTTTATTAAAGAGGGGAAAGATTAAAAAAAATATCATATTCTCGAAATAGGCTATAAACGATTTTGATTAAAATTATTATCTAGGCATTGATTAAGATTATAAAATATGACTTTTTCACTTTCCCATGAAAATGACTTTTAGGCTTCTTTACAGAAGCAAAAATTTCTTTATTTCCGCAACTATTTGGGATAATGAATAACTTATCATTGTAAAATTTTAGTACTATTAAAAACAAAAAACTTTTATTTGAAATATATATTTTTTAAACCAATAGTTTCGGAGATATTGGCAAATATATTTATACAATTTTGTGAGCTCTAGCTGTGAAGAGATGCTAACTTAAGTTCAAACTCAATAATTTTCTAATGCCATATAAATAATACTCTAATGAAGGGTATAACTGGAAATTTGCGATTAGTATTGAAATTTATTATAAGAAAATAATTTGAATATCAACAAATAGTGATGGTTAAGAGGGAAATAAGTTTTTACATTATAACAATTATTATATAAATAGTATTTTAGCTATTCAATCAATTAGAAAAAATATATGGAATTATTCAGATTTCGAACAATCAAACTTTAACTCTAGTCTATAGTATAGCTAGTTATTTCTCATTCTAAATAGAAATTTTACCACTTAGCCATACTAACACGTTATGTGTGTGGTGTTATTAAAAAATTCTGTTTAAAGCATGTTATTTAAAAATAAAATAGTTTAAAGATATTTATTTATTATTAATCATTGAAATAGTAATAATAAAAATGATCAAATAAATGTAAACTTAAACAAAGTTTGTGCAACAAGGTGAGAGGCGCTCAACTTAAATTTGGGTAGTTTCATTATTGCCTATTTTCACCCCTTTAATACTTAATGTAATTGTCTTAAATCTTAAAATTACCAATAACAATTTTTAAAATGAAATCTAGTTAGTGAGATAATATTACGTGACAATAAATCTAGTAGTGACTCTACAATTAATTTCATTGGTTTAATTTCTTGAAGGGAGCCCGCGGCCCCCATACCCCTTCCTGGATCCGCCCCTGGTACAGAAATGATCTATCTCAATAGCCAATAATTACCTATTTTATTGGTCAAAATTTATAAAAGAGAAATTAAGAAGCAATGCGATAACCAAACCATAAGCAGTGCATCCCCAATGAAATACCAACATTTTAACCGGATATCAAAATTTGAATACGAAGTGTTGAACCTTGGGGAACCAATATCGATATTTTTTATTGGTCCAAATATACAAATGAAGACGTTAATTTTTCAAAATAGAATTATAAAATTTAAAACTGCGAGTCAAAAATGTTTTACGTATGTATTGTGCAGTTTGTTCTTGGTTTCGTTATGTTACGAATTTTGAGTAAATATCTAAATTTTTAAACAATAGAGCGAGAAAGTCCGTGCGGAGTTCAGTACCATTTATTTGTATTGTTTAGTAAATATAAATATAAGGAAAATGTCAAATTTGTTTATTCTATAGGATAATTTACGTAAAATTCTTCTGTTTGGTGAAAAAGGTAAACGATGAGAAGAATGTATCTACATTTACTTAGACAAATAAGGCTAGTTTAACTATGTACAAAATATACATTTTTTAAATAATTGTCGTGTTGAGCCCGACTGCTGAGGACGGGGAGATCGAGGTTCGAATCTCAGTCGGGTGAGCTGGGGGTAGTTTTTCCTAAATAGTTTTCCACTCTCCATCCACGCAAATGCGGGTTCACTTCCTCTAATTCAACCTTCCGAATTCCTAATCCACTATCGTAATTAGTACTTAAAGCCTATAACCCGAACGGGTAGTAAGACGCGGTGCTAAATATTATTATTATTATTATTATTTAAATAATTGGGGATTGACTTAGTGATTTTTAAATCTTTATTTTGAGCATGAGGTGTCTTTAAGATTGCTAGTATTTTCTAATACAAATGGGGTAGTGACCAGGAATTATTAACATAATTTCTAAACCACCACGTCGAGGTGTATTAGGAGCGAATTTGTAGTTCCAGAAAATGACACTGTGCTCTATTCTGAACTTTAAATGGTAGTTTAAAGATGTCCTCAGTTAATAACAATGAATGTATCTCATGTGAAATATATCATACGTGATCATATGGATCACTCATTAAACTATTTCATCACTAGTTCATAGAGGGCATAATGCAACCATCCCGAGTAACAAGCCATCATTATCGAGAATGTGAATGGACACCGATGTTTGCAGTTGATGACGCTAATGATAACGCATGCAGTATCGATTAGGGAGATGGTATCGAAAGGAAATTATCGGTACTGTACTCATTAAAAGCATCGGAAGAAAAATATTGATACCGTAGTAGTAACGAAAGAAAAATATCGATACCGTACTAGTATAGGAAGAAAAGTATCGATACCGTACTAGTAACGAAAGAAAAATATCGATACCGTACTAGTATAGGAAGAAAAATATCAATACCGTATTGTAACGGAAGAAAAATATTGATACCGTAGTAGTAACGAAAGAAAAATATCGATAACGTACTAGTATAGGAAGAAAAGTATCGATACCGTACTAGTAACGAAAGAAAAATATCGATACCGTAATAGTATTGGAAGAAAAATATCAATACCGTACTAGTAACGGAAGAACAATATTGATACCGTACTAGTAACGAAAGAAAAATATAGATACCGTACTAGTATAGGAAGAAAAGTATCGATACCGTACTAGTAACGAAAGAAAAATATCGATACCGTACTAGTATTGGAAGAAAAATATCAATACCGTACTAGTATCGAAAGAAAAGTATCAATACCGTATTAGTATCGAAAGAAAAGTATCAATAGCTGTAAGTATCGGAATCGAAATCGTAATCTAAAAATTTTATTTTATTTAGTAATAATAATTTCAACTCTGCATCGATATTGTATTTTCATATTTATTTAAACACTGAGAATTATAATGGTTTAGTCACATTATAGTATACTTAGGTCTATCTCGTCTATGTTACGTGTTGGAACTTGGAAGGTATGATATATAGTAGACTATTGTATGATTGATATTATAAAAGGTTTCACCACACCAGCTTTCAAAATGTCTATGAAAATGTAGATATTATAAAGTTATTTAATAGCTAAATATGATCAGTATTGTATTTTTTCAATATATTTTGTACCCTTATTTAACCATTAAAGTTGATGAACTTGCCTTGCTTGGCCTATGAACCATAACACACAAAGACAGCATTAAAAATAAAATATATGTTTTAAATAAATATCTTATAGCTGACAATCCTATTCAGTGCAGTCACTTAGAAAAAGGAGTATTTCCAGTCTTTTCCCCAAAAACCTGTTCCTTGTTTTAGTTAAGATAGCTTGCTGCCTTGGAAAATAGACGCTCAGCAGGAACTGATGTATCTGGAGCAAGTAATTACTGTTGGGCTTACCGGAAAACAGGGAATGTATATTTAATATGCTCGATTTTCTTCTGGCTTGTTATGCAGAAAATTGGTGAGAATTGAGAAATAGTGTTATTTGTTCTTCAGCCACGATCCACCCTAAGTAAACATTTAATCCCAGCATGAGGGAAGATATTAAAAAAAGTTGTTTCTTTCGATACCGGAGTGTGAGTACTAATATCAGTAAAGGTATAGGAAAAAGCATCGAGTAAAAAAATACTAGTATTGAAAGGATAATATCGAAATTAGTAAAGTATCGATTTTTTTTTCACATCCCTAGTATCGATGTTACTAAGGGTATATCCATAAACCAAGTAACGCTTTGTGGGGGGGAGGAGGGGGGAGCTCTAATGTATACATGCTGTTACATGGGGGGAGGGGGAGGTACATCAAAGTGTTACGTAACAAAGATCTTATACTCAAATTATAATGTTCAAAAATAATATTATTGTTCATGTGTTCACCTTTGATAAACATAACTTTCGAATATCTGTGGCGTTGAAAATGGAAGTTTAGCAATTAGTTTTTTGTCTATTAATATTTCGAATGCGCCTAGGTGTTATTGTCTGCCCGAGACTACGAACGCCAAGCACATTCGAAAACACATATTTTCATGTGCATGATAGTGGCATGTTTATAATCACCACCCTTGTTTAAATTTGTTCAATCAACTGACCCCCTCACGTGCTATTAATTGTATAGCAGATGTCAGTTGAAACGGCCTTAATTTATAATTATAGTTGAGTTTTAGTATAATTTAGATTCCTACGGCACATTATCTTCCTTTGCCATGAATAATCGCTCGTGTTTGTACAAAACAAAAATAATTTCTTCAAAAAGATGAGAATTCATCGTTGCTTGGGCATAAAAAGCAATATCCAGGGGGGAAAACAATGGCAGAATCTTCAAAAGATGTACAGAATTTATCTAAAGGCAAGTTTTAGGAGCTCATCAATAGGGTTATTTATTTGTACCGGCAGCATTATATGAAAAGTAAAGCTTCATATATCATTAATTATTTTCAAAAGGTAGGTTAATTAAAGCATATACCTTTTCCCTTCTGATAAATGAGTTTATATGTATATAAATTCAACTATTATACACCCACTACGGTGGTAGCATGGTCTAAATTGTCATTCTCTCAGTAGACTAGACGGCCGATGTTAGGGAGATGAGATTCGATTATCAGTGAGATCTACTGAGTGTTGCTTTTCCTATATGGTTTTACGCTCTCTCTCCATGCAAATGCTGGTAGATTTTCTTTAAAATTCTACCTTTATAGTAGACACTATACATTCTGTAGGGTGGTATAGTCAAATTATAGTTATTCTAGTTATTTTTTATTATATTTATCTAATGAATTGGAAATAAGGAAGGTATAATTTTAGAGGTAATCTACCTTCATTAACGTGGGGAGAGAATATAAAACCGTTTAGGAAAAGCCACTCTTGAGTACACTGGAAAGGTATTCGAAACCCGATATCCGCTTAGTTGGCCATATATTCTTTTTCGAGAGTGAAGCCAGGATCCTGGATCGATGTTGGAACGAAACATGAGTCTAGGAATTGATCAGTTAATTAAAGTAAAATTGTGGATTAATCCAAAATATAATTTAGAAAAGGTATATGGCTCGAATTGTTTGGATAGTTATCTATATGATGCTAATATGACTATTAAAAAAGTCAACAATATTAAGAAATATATCTTCCCCCAGCGTCAAGCCTCGGATGTGGGCACTTTAACATAATCATGTAGCGAGTGCTACTACAGAAAAGAGCTGTCCTAGTCAGCACATAGTAGTGTCGTCTGGATCTTACTCAGATCGTAAACCTGGTATCCATAACATAAATATAGGAGAGGTTTTTCCTCATGAGCCTGAGGAATTTGAGCTCGACGTATGTATGTATGTATGTATGTACTTGTCTGTCTTATCTGTATGGATGTGTTCCATAAATAATAAAACTCTGAAATCATTTATATTTAGGATTTAAAATGGATTTTAAGAAGTATTAAAATTGGCCATATATTCTTTTTCGAGAGTGAAGCCAGGATCCTGGATCGATGTTGGAACGAAACATGAGTCTAGGAATTGATCAGTTAATTAAAGTAAAATTGTGGATTAATCCAAAATATAATTTAGAAAAGGTATATGGCTCGAATTGTTTGGATAGTTATCTATATGATGCTAATATGACTATTAAAAAAGTCAACAATATTAAGAAATATATCTTCCCCCAGCGTCAAGCCTCGGATGTGGGCACTTTAACATAATCATGTAGCGAGTGCTACTACAGAAAAGAGCTGTCCTAGTCAGCACATAGTAGTGTCGTCTGGATCTTACTCAGATCGTAAACCTGGTATCCATAACATAAATATAGGAGAGGTTTTTCCTCATGAGCCTGAGGAATTTGAGCTCGACGTATGTATGTATGTATGTATGTACTTGTCTGTCTTATCTGTATGGATGTGTTCCATAAATAATAAAACTCTGAAATCATTTATATTTAGGATTTAAAATGGATTTTAAGAAGTATTAAAGCTAAAAAGGTAAGAAAAAAGCATTACGTGGTTTATGGAGAAACCCCTAAATTGTAAGACAACTAAGTGGAGGTTTAATGGAAGATATCAAAATAAGAATTAAATATTTGATAGTTGAATACTAAGAAAATGAAAAGTTTATATCTCTTAAATGATGGAATAAACAGGTTCTATAATTTAACATAACTTAACATAATATAACTAATAAATAATTGCAATTTCCTGGTAGTTTAGTTTTTATAATTTAATAACATTTAACGATGAGAGAAATATTTCTGTCTAAATTCAGTTGTTAACGTGACACCTGTGGTGTGTGTGGTCTTACAGGAATAATGCTTGAGGCCGCATAATGTAACCGTTGCATTTGAAATGTTGCTTAGTTGAGAGATGAACTATATGAACAAGTATATAGTAACATGCATTATGTAAGTCTATTTATATTATTGAATCAGCGTAGCGTTTCAGGGAAAATAGCAAGTGCAAGTTGTTTAAGTCGTGCTATGTATGTTGTGTTTGTTAAAAACGTTTTAAGTTATATATTAACCTCTGTCTACTATATAAACTGAAGCTATATAAAAATAGGTATCGTACTCAACTACATTTAGAATGAATAATAAGCAAATTTATATTAAATAATGGCTTGTAATAATCAATAATATTATAATAAAGCTTTGTTTGGTATTATTAAATAGATTTAGTAAATTTATGTTCAAACATATTATATTGTATCTTCAATCCAAGCTTTATTAAATTCTATTCTCCTTTTTAAAATTTTAAAATTGTGTAATATATATTTTATGTGTAAATGAATTGAATGAAGATTGTAGAGTGACCAGTGAGTACCATTCAATAACTTTAACAGCTATTGGTTCAACATAACATAAGTTATTATTTAGTTAATAAATTATTAAAAAATTAAGTGGTGCTTAGTTTATTGGAAATGTTTTGTTAGTGAATATCTTAAAAATGAACGGTGCTTATAAAAACATCCTACTACTCTATTATTCAGGCTTAGCTTTATTTTTGTAGAATTTCAAATTAATACCAGCTAGTATATTACTTTTATTTTAAGAAAATGCTTTGCCCACAATGTGTAAGGCTTTGTATCAACTCTTTATTTAAATAAAGTAACTCTATACCTGCAAGGTAATTGCATGGCAATTTATTTTCTTTAAAAAAAGAATAAGGTACTTAATTTTAATAAGAAAGGATCATGCTTCAGGTTGTTTATGGAAACTTCTTTAAGAAGGGAACACATTGTTAAAGAACATCCTTTCTCTCTTTAGTAAGCGACCAATTATAATGCTCACAGACGTTTAAGAGTAAAACGATACTCATAAAATAATATCACATTATAAAATGAAACATGAGTTTAAAATTAAACTAAAACTAAGGATTACAAAACGAGTGATGAGACTCTACAACATATTTAGCCTGAAACCATGAATTGAAATAATAATTATATGCATATACTTTATTTATTGTGAGTGTTATATTTTATAAGTAGTAAAATATAAAATAGTAAATTCCACATTTGAATCTGCGCGGTCTAAAGCGTCCCTCTCATTATAGAGTGGATCGCCGTATCCTGGAATAATAGGGTTCAAAGCATAGCTAGCCGTACTGAGGGGGATTTTTCTTAATAGCCCTCAATTTTCTCTTTACACAAGTGTGTGTACATTTCTTCTAAATTCTACCACCTTCATCCTTAGTCAATAAGTGTGATTAAATAAGGATAGCCCGGACGGGAAGTAAACAGGGTGTAAAATAATAACTTTACTTTTTTACTTTATACCCATTACTGTTACCAGCCTGTGGCCTGGGTCGGCTTTTTATTAGAGCCATATATTTTCCCCCACCAGCTTGCTAGTCCTGTCGTAGCTTCATATGCCTTATTATCTAACTTAAGACTAGGACAGGCACAACATCCAGTCCCCGGCCGTTAATTCAGCACTGTGAAAGGGTAAACCCATATTTAAACAATGATAAATGTTTCGGCAAAACCGGGAATCGAACCTGGGGCCCTTAGCTCAGAACACAGACACGCTACCGATTGAGCTAAGATGCTGGATTGTAAAATAATAAGCGGTACATAATAAAGTACATAATTAATTTATGTCTGTGAAAGACCATTCAACAGGGTTCTCTTTTTGCCATAGCGGGAATCAAAGCCATGACCCTTGGCTCAATTGTAAGATGAGTAAGCTAAAGAGTGAGTGCCCTAGAAAAACATGACCACCCTCTGCCCCTCTCCCCCTCTTGTTCCAATAATCACGTGAAGGCGATGTAATTCCTCTCAAGTGTGGATGAAAAGTTAGTTTTATCGATCACACGTACAGAAGCTATCGTATAGGTTGTGGTCTATTCTGGGAGAGCCGTCAATTATTACTTTACCAACAGTAACTGCCGGAAGTTTACAAGACAGGAAAATACTTTCCCGATAATAACAATAATCTCCTCTAAGTGTGTGGACTTTACTCCGACACATTACAGAGAAAAGCTCGTAATGGCGGAAGGAAATATCGCTCTTTCGCTTGTTTTCTTTCAAAGTGTTTTATGTACACGGCATGACCTCGCATCTCAAGCAAGCGTTTTGCGTTTAAGTGTCATCACAAGTAGAGCTAAGGGCTTTGTGCGATGGTTTGGATAGTTAAATTTATATAAAGAATATTCTAAAACAATTAATCGTTAGCCTTTAAATTTAAAAAATACAATTATTTCAAGTTCAACTAAGAAAATTGTTTTAATTTACGTGATATTAATCTTTATAAATTTATTTTCAAGGATGATAGTATTTCTGTTGAATTAATGTGCTTTTGTTTATAATGCAGGCTTTATTTTAATATATTATTATCTAAGAAATATATTACGAGTATCCGAAACCAATGACATCATTAAAATGACACTTTTTTTTTTGTTTTCAACAAATACTATTATCTTTTACTTAAGTTATTATTTTTATCACAAACATACTCTTCTTGTTACAAACACATTACAACGCTGTTAAAAAGAATAAGGGGGTGGTGGGGGGATGGGGGGAAACATTGGACTGTACTGTATTAGTTAATCTTTTGATGAATTTTGTTTTGTTAAGTTTGTTTGAAGCCTTTTATGACAAATATTCTACCGTTAATGATACATTAGTAAGCTATGTAATGAATAGCCTTTTCTTTCTTTGTATTTTTGTCAAGAGCAAAATAAGAATATTGTCTTGTGAAAGTTATGGACAGAGATGTTGCTAATATTGTTTTGTTTTGTGAACATCTTTTGTTGTTTGTCATTGTGAATCGATTTATTAAACTGGAGAAACGGTAAATATCTACAGTTATTGTAATTTCTCAATATACATAGTTGAATTTCTTTTCTGAATTTAATATAATGAATGATCACCGTTTCACAATGTTGACAATGAATCACCAGAAAAAAATATTAAATAAGATCGTTCAAGGTTATCTGATTATTATAGTATGGATGAAAACTATCAAACCATCTTGGTGTGAATCAAAGCAACTGTACAATTTTGAAATATTCTAAAGATTAGGGTATACACTTAACCTAAACCTTCTTTGTATGAAGAGACAGTTATTATTACACTGAAATTTGGAGAGCATCTGTACTTCCTAGAAAAGCTATGACGCGTATGCTCTAATAAATACAAAGAGACGAAATATTATTTCAATAACACGTTAAGTCATCGAGGTCTATAAATAAAAATAAAATACTTCCTTGTACATTAACTATACAGCCTCACTTATTTCCCAATTTGAAAATTGAATATTTTATACTTTAAAAATACACATTGCGTTTTTAAGTAATTAAAAAATATAGGATAGCTAAGAAGATTCAAGTTCAAAGATGGTTGAAAGAAAAAGGTGCTGGGCTATGACAAGGAAGTCTTTGGTTCAATCCAAACTGATTGCATTTAGGGAGATTTCTCAACCTCCTTCAGTTCCTTCAGTCTTGTTAAGGGCCCACAATGTAACCATGCATATTGCAGGTACACTCATCAAAAGTTGAATTTATTTAATAAGTCAAATTTTGGTGGGTTAAGATTACCAAACAATATTTTGAAACTAAAATTTTTGTTTATAATATGTACTAAGCTTAACATCCACATACTAAATTAAATTACTATGGATGATTGATCAATTACATATATTTAAAACAAGAATAACACTTGGGCCCGTGTAAAAAGCAGACAACATTTGTACATGAGACGCCAGTGGATAAATATGAAGCCGTTGAGTGATCGTGTTCCCAATTAATCAGGGTAATCTACTGTAATATTATCATTAAAGTGGCAATAAAAATGGGTATGTCGAACATAACACACTATATTCCTTGTAGGAAAGGAGGGAGACTTTAATATCCAACATGCCTGTTCACAAAGGTTAGAAAATTACACGAGGGTTCGTTAAATGAATTATTAAAAGAAGTCATCTCCAGGCAAATGTTCTACTAGGCATAAAAGTAATAGAATACTTTAATGGTGTTAATACATATAATATTGTTGATTAAAATTAGACTTATTTGTGTAAATGATATTATAGTAAGTAGTTTTGTGAACAGAAGACCTTTCTCTCTACATGTTATTATTCCGACTTAAGTTTTCAAATTTTTCTTTGGGGTTTAAGTTGATATTTTCCCTTGGCGATCAGTTAAAAAAGGAAAAATTAATACTTTATTCAATAGTACATTATATTCATATAGAATAACCGCTGCGCGCCTAATTTAAGAATTCAGTCTCGCAATTTTTGTCAAAAATTAACAAAAAATATGCCTTAAGTACTACACCAAATGCTTAGGATTTTAAATAATAGTCCCTTGAGATAATAAACGTACTCTCTTTATAGCGGCCACCATATTTAAAGGATAGTCAGATTAAAAACGTGTTTGAAAATTATTTGGCCAAGGTTAAAAAAAATTAAAAGTCCCTACAAAATTTTGTTGTATTTTGTAAACGCACCTGACAGTTGTTGCGGAACAAACATGATAGTTCTCGAGTATTTTTTATAAATTTGAATATTAATCATGTATATTCACTGTAATTTAGTAATTAATTTGTTTAAGTGTGAATTGTTCCACGGGAGACTTTGTGTAAACTAAATGTGATCAATATACCTTCATCACTTTAGTGGTTTCCTGGAAAATACACACAGACACCACCATTCACCGGCCGCGTGCTGTAGTGGGCAGTGCACCTGGACATGAACCTAAGGTTCTCGTGTTCGATCCCCTGCTGGTGCCTTGGGTGTTTTTCTCTTAAGAGGAATTGTCCCGATGGTCCCCAGGGTTTGGTTAGTTAGGCTTAAGTTAGTTTAATACTCCCAATGGCTCCATAACGTCATAATAACTATCATCACATCATCTCATTGTGGATACGGCGTGTAGCTATACCCTGGGCAAAGCTCTGTGCCTCCATGGCTGTAACCTGGACAAAGCTCTGTGCCTCCATGGCTGTACCCTGGGCAAAGCTCTGTGCCTCCATGGCTGTAATCTGGACAAAGCTCTGTGCCTCCATGGCTGTAACCTGGGCAAAGCTCTGTGCCTCCATGGCTGTAACCTGGGCAAAGCTCTGTGCCTCCATGGCTGTACCCTGGGCAAAGCTCTGTGCCTCCATGGCTGTAATCTGGACAAAGCTCTGCGCCTCCATGGCTGTAACCTGGACAAAGCTCTGTGCCACCATGGCTGTAACCTGGGCAAAGCTCTGTCCCTCCATAGCTGTACCCTGGACAAAGCTCTGTGCCTCCATGGCTGTAACCTGGACAAAACTTTGTCCCTCCATAGCTGTACCCTGGGCAAAGCTCTGTGCCTCCATAGCTATAACCTGGGCAAAGCTCTGTGCCTCCATAGCTGTACCCTGGGCAAAGCTCTGTCCCTCCATAGCTGTACCCTGGACAGAGCTCTGTGCCTCCATGGCTGTAACCTGGACAAAGCTCTGTGCCTCCATGGCTGTAACCTGGACAAAGCTCTGTGCCACCATGGCTGTAACCTGGGCAAAGCTCTGTCCCTCCATAGCTGTACCCTGAGCAAAGCTCTGTGCCTCCATAGCTGTACCCTGGGCAAAGCTCTGTGCCTCCATAGCTATAACCTGGGCAAAGCTCTGTGCCACCGGAGCGGCTAACAGTCGACACATAGGGTATATATTTGTGACTACAACTGTCATAGATTTTACCGAGTGTTAAAGGAGCCTGACAACGTTTACAAAATGGCCGATCTGAAGAGCTGTCAACACTGTCAGCTCTCGTTAAGCTGTAGAATCGAACACAACCCATGACGCATGAAATTTTGAAAGTATAATATATATAAAGTTTTAGAACTGTCAAAAACAAAAAATGTGACCCAAAGGAAGACTATTGTAAAAAATTAGACACCAACTGGTCACGTTGTCATAGAGGTCCACTACAGGTCATATTCCAGTATTAGGGACTAATGTAGTTTCCCATTTGTTGATAGGATTATTTCCCTACTCAGGAAGTGGTCATAAAACTCCTAATGCTTGTTTTTTTAAATATATTTTGTGTTATATCATAGGTTTAGATATTTGTAGCTAGTGCATAAGTATACCGGAAAATAAAATGAATGGGGAGAGAAAAACAGCATGGATTTAGGAAGTAGAGGTCTACAAAAGACTTGATCTTTGCCATACGACAGCTGATGGAAATACGGTAAGAATTTGGGAAAGACTTGGTAATGACATTTATGGATGTGGAGAAGGCATGATAAAATTTAACATTTGGAAAGCGATGGAGGAGGCTGAAGCTGATAGAGGAGTTGTAATGAGATTGAAAGGAATGTATAACAGGAATTTTGTTAAGACTAAGAGTGTGAGGACAGAGTGATTCCAAACAAAAAATTGAGTGAAGCAAAGTAATTGCCCTTTCACCATTACTATTTGAAATGGTCATGAATAATTTGGCAGGAAAGAATGAAAGCCATGATGTTTGCTGATGAATTGATTATATGGGGAGGGGGAGGGGAGAATTAAGAGGAAGTATAAGAACAGATACAGGAATTGAATGAGGAGAAGGAAGAGTGTAGAATGAAATTTAGCATGGTAAAGTGTGAAGTGATGGCAATAACTAGGAATAGAATAAGGCCTGATAAAGTTATAAATTTGGCTGAAGTAGAGCTGAAACAAGTACAGAATGTAAAATAACTTTGAAGCGTGATTGAGGATAAAAGTGAAAGTAGAGAGGATCTAATGAGAAGAGGATAGCAGGAAAAGTTGTTCTATAGGTAGGTAAGAGCTATGGAGAAGAGAAGTGCTCTTGAAGTGTAATGAAGTGTTGTACAGGGCGTACTTTGTACCAATTGTCGCACATGTAGAAGAAACATTTAATGGAAGAGAAACCAAATAAGTGGTGGCAATGTAAATTAAGTTTGTTAGGAGCATGTTAGCTCTCACGAGGAGAAACAAGATTAGGAATGAAGCTATCTGGGAGAGAATGGGTTACAAGTAGTACATGATATAATATAAGAATCAAGAATGAGATAGTATGGGCATGTAATGTGGATGTGGAAGGAGAGAATACCAAAGAAATTGAAGGAAATAAAGTATGTAGGAAAAAATACCGCAAGCGAGTCCAAGAACGAAAGGAGAGAAACAAGTAACAGAAAGTTTGCAAGTGAAAGGAAAATAATGAAAGTAATTAAAGGAGGAAGAATGGTGGGAAGATAGAGGTTGATGGAGGCTTCTTACTAAACCTACCCGACCACAGCCTGGAAACAGTTGATGATAATTTGATACGAATATATTGATCAATCTTTGTGTTCATTAAATGTACAATTAATCAACTGTTAGTAATATGTATCTCGTTATTATTTTAGAGGATAATGTATGGAGTATGCGATGCTATAGTAAGATATTGGTAGAAGGAAACATTTTATAAAATGCAAACAATTTTAGTGGGTGACATTGATGAAACTTCACTATCAATGTTATTCTATAGATATTAATATTATCAATCAAAAGTAACAGCTGCTGTCTAGCTCATTACTTAGCTTATGGATACGTAAATAATGAACTAGAAACACTTGCGTCTGTGGCCGAATGGTATAAGGTGTCACACTCGCAATATACTAGAGTGCGGATAGCAGGGAGATTGGATTCGAATCCCTGTATGGTGTATTGAGAGTGGTTTTTCATAAATGTCTTTCCAATCCTCCTGAATAAAAATGAGGGTACACTTAATATAAATTCATTCTGTCTCATCCCTAGTTTAGTAGAGCAATTAATACATCTGCGTAAGGCCTGAACGGATAGTAAGACGCTGCGAAAAATAAAAACTTCCAATGAAAATTAGATTTGTACATGATTTTACTGAACACTCATTCATTTCACTAGACTTTCTAAAATTTAATGAATGTATAAGCTTTTACTTAAACGCAAACGCTAAAATATAATTAATTAAGATATCCTGTTTGGCCAAGTTGTTATAAGAAGGGCTTTCCAAGAAATAAAAATATAATTGTTCATTCCTTTAACGATAACTTTCAGAATTTTGGCTATGAAATTCTCCTCGAATACGTTCAATGAAATGAATTTTAAGAAAAACCACTCACATTAAGTTAAATTGAGCGCATACAAACAAGCTAATCACATGCCTATCCAAGCTTGCTTCAGACTGATCTTAGAGAGAAATGTAATAACAATTACTCATTTTGAACGAGATACGCTCACACGCTATAATGAAATTCAGTGAACAAATAACTAAACTCCACGGCAACTAAGAAACAAAACTACCTTCACTGACTACGTGATATAGATCGTCAGGTTCACACAGTGCTAGGTTCTAATACCTGACCTGTGCACTAGCTGTGGTTGTACCGCCTTATATTTACGCTTATAAAGATGAGGACATTAAAGTTGTTAGATAACTAATGCGTTAGAACCTAGTAAATTAATATATTATCTTTGGTCTACTAATAAAATTTGAATCTTGAAAGATTGTATAATTGTATATACTATTAACAAATCTAGCATCGGTGGGGTATGTAGACTGAAGGCCGGTACACACAGAATGCTAAGCTAAGCTAAGATTTTCTCTGCTAACTCCTTAGAAAAATACCAGACCACATATTTAAATGTGCTGGTTCACACAGAAAGCTAAGTTAGGTTATACCTTATGTTTTTTTCCGATTGCTGGCTGGGAAATTTTTCCATCTCCCATCTTGAGCCATCTAACCTTGCGCATGCGCATAACGCAGCTTGGGCTCCGTGTTGAACAGACGAAGTGCTGGTTTGGTGAAAATAACAAAAGAAGTGTTGAAGTTTTGTTTTCTGTTTATTTCGCGTGTATTTAAGTAATATTCTATTTAGGTTTTATATTTAATAAATGTTTTTATATTAAAATTGAATCGTTAATTGAACAAGTCGAAATGCCACCTCCTAAATTGTCTTCATCTTCCAAAACAACTGCTAAGAGCAGCATCTTTTCTTCCTCGGTACTATAACCTGAACTCAAACAAGATATTTTGGAGAACGCCATCATAACTAAGCATTATTGGAGAAGACCAGAAAGAAACAACACCGAATTTGGGGGGGGAAGGAGGAGCCTTAGCTTAGTTTAGCAATAAGTGTGAAACCAAAGTGATGAAGTCTTAGCACAGCACAGCTTAGCTTAGCATTCTGTGTGTATCGGCCTTGATCCTCAAGCTCGTATAAGATGGCTTTCTGGTGGTGGGAAGGTTGGGGCTCAGTCTTGTGTACTGAGGATTGTTTTTCATGTATCATTTTCCACTCTCTCTCCGCCTTTCTTCTAAATTCAACATTACTTCAACACTAACCCATTAGCGTAATTAGTGTATATGTGTACAGGGGCGTAGCTGGGGACGCGGGGTGAGTGGTGCGGTCACCCGGGGGGTGAAAAATGAAGAAAGCGAATATTACTAGAAACTTTCTTGGATCAATATATTAACATAAGCGAACCAAAAAGTGGGAACAAGATCTCCTAGTTGCCTTTACGATCAACAAGTGCTCGCCAACTCTCATATTGTTCAACCAAGTTCCAGACAAGTTTAATAAGCAGCCTCCTTATCATGGAGGGCAGGTATTTGTAGTCTAAACCGTTGAATAGGCTCAAATCTTCGACGTCAGTGTGTTCGTGCATGATAAGTGTTGTGGGTATCTTTATAGGTAACGTAATGATAGAATGTAATATATTTATGTTTTATTAATGATTTGGATGTTGAGATTGGAGGAGTTATCACAGCCGTTGAAAATGTTCCATCACTTTAGTGTAATTTCTTTACCATCAGTTATCTAATTAAGACATCAATTTATGTTACCAATTAAAATAAAGTTTTTTTATAGACATTTTACTTTTTATTTGAGTTTTGTGATATGAGTTTGTTATAATACACAAATGTGTATATTAAGATGATATGGTTGTGTCTGTAAGTTAATATGCTTATTGGGTGACCTGGCGGTCTAGGGGTAAGGTGTCAGACTTCTATGCTGGCGGCCGGGGTTCAATCCTCGGTCCCGGCACAGATTTATCTGATTACCAAACCCTTCCTTCACCTCTGACAAGACATCTTGTAAATGTGGGGAATGCCAGGCCTCCACCGTGGTTCGGATTCCACGTTAAACTGTAGGTCCTCCATTTCATCTCACAATCACCCTACCCATTACACATTAGCGTAAGTGCGTATAACCCGAACGGGTAGTAAGACGCGGTGCTAATAATAATAATAATAATAATAATAATAATAATAATAATAATAATAATAATATGCTTATTTCTCAGACAATCTGAATTAGTTGAAATATTGGCTATGTACACGGGAATGAGCTCTAGATCTTTGGCTTAGTTTGATAATGCTCTTATCACTGAGCTATCCAGGATTCATCCCGTGCTGAGGTTTAGTTTCTGTCCAGAGACTCAGAGATGAAGACTAATCCTGGTTAGCTCATTAGTAAGAGCATTGGCGCACTAAATCAATACAACAACAATGTATGGTACTCATTATGGGGTTCAAAAGCGAGTTTTGAACCTGAAGCTGCTCTTTGTGATAATCATTCTATAAGTGTGTAAGTATGTTGCTCATAGCTTATAATCCGAACGGGTAGTAAGACATGGTGCTAAAAAAAAAGCTGCTAATGTAAATGTCCCAGCAGTAACATTTTTTGTTAAAGTAGAACGTTTATTTTTATACTTTTCCTGTTTTACTCACCAATGGAATATAATTAAAGACATTGATGAGATTAAAGTGAAGGGCCATTCTGATCAAAGATGGAACCCTAAATTAAATGCAGGAAATGCTATTTATAATCAAATTTATAGAGTGATTGAGCGATTGCATGATATACCGAATGAAACCTTTGAGGCACATAAAGGGAGTGGCTATAATAAATTAACAATACTATTGAAAAGTTTGAATTCTTTCTTTCTTTTTTCCTTCAATTGAGAGTTCAGAATTGCCTTCAAGCTAAAGAAACAACTTTACACCAAGCGCAGAGTTAAATTTGAACTTTGATGGAAATAGTTGATAAATGTAAAAAATAACTTTATGACAAAATCATTTATAAATCTGAACATTTTTTTTCTGAGAGTGCGGTGTGACAGTGAATAAGTTTATTAGAAAATAAATGCAAAAAAAAAATTGTGAAAATGCAACTTGTGCCGAATCAAACACTCACTAATAAATCCGTCCCTGTCTAAGAGAAATTTTAGATAAAATATATGCTGAAAATCATAACATTTTCACATTTGCAAATACTAGAGAGACTCTTTGGTTTCTTTTATAATGCTGAGTCTTTGTTAAATGAGCTGGATCTTCAAAGTTCTCAGCAGATTACTGAGTTTCAACGTAAATTTAATAATTCGATCCTAGCTTTATTCACAAGATTTATATGGTTCGGTGCTGTACAGTAGCCCCATGACTTCTTTGGTGCTGACTGACAACTCACAGCTGACTTCTGACAGTCAACATTTAGGTATATACCTAAATATTGAATGTCAGAAGTGACAGCTACTTGACACATGTTTTTGCAGATCATATGGTTCAGCATAGGGATACTTAATTTGGCCTGGTAACTTTTCAAAGCCATCAACTGTTAGCTGTGAGCTGTCAGTCAGCACCAAAGAAGTCATGGGGATACTGTAACATGCCTACAGGGACCTACAATGATTCTCCCAAAATAGCTAAACATAATGGTGAAAAACTAGAATGTTAGCCAAAGAGACATTCTTGTACATTGACACAGAGACCTTTGAGGCGTACCAGACATTGGCTACAGCTTTGCAATAATTATTTGCATTGTTAGTCTCATCATCGAGTGGGCGGCCACATATCTTATTGAAAATTGTAAAATCATATCTGATAACAAGAATATTTTAAGATATAGTTATGAATCAGGTAGATCTTTCATTAAAAAGTGAAGTAAGAAGCCTCCGGTCTTGATTTTAGTGATGTCATCAACAAATGTTCTTAGAGAGGTTTGATCGTTTACCTTTACCGTCCTAAAGTCGGCTTTATCTGAGCACGAAGCGCTGATGTAACGTCAGCTCGTGACCTCCACAGTTCAGTACTACACGTGGTCGTGCGGTGTCAAACTCGTTATTCACTTCTTATTTATGTCAAGTATGCTACCAAATTTACTGTTAATAGTAAATGTTTGTATGTTTATGGTAATCTTAATGATTATTTATGCGTGAACCGTAAAGTGTTATAAAAAGTATTGTATCACTACTAGAAAACATTGTACCGTCGCCGTGTGCAATAATGGCTATAAAATAACTAAGGGCACTGGTGTTATACATCACAACTTCCCTAAATATCCTAATGCCAGACGAAGATGGATTCATCTTTGTTAAAATGATGTAAAATGGATTCATGTTCTATTTGCTCAAAACTTTTTTACCTGATGATAATGAACGCGAGTTTCAGAAAGAACTGCTGAACTTTCCTAAGAAAAACAAATTTAAATTGTTTGCTGTTGCCTCCCTTAAACTAAGTATTGCACCTATTTGTCGTGTCTTCAAAAATGTTATTCAAGGGTAAAATATTACCCGTGAAGCTAGGCATGAAAATAGATTGAAGAAACAAATAGTAATTGATATACTATCTTCTATAGCTAAGCAGAGAAAGGAAACCCAAAAGGAGGGTGAAGTTAATTGTGTTTATAAAAAATCTAAGTGCGAAACAGGACAAATCAATGGTAATAAGACTGAAATTCTTACAAAATATATTGAATTACAAAAGGAATATATTGAATTACAAAAGGAAAAAAAAATATTGAAATTCAAACTAATGAAACAACAAAGTGCGTTGAAATGAAAATTTTGGAAATACGTAGGCTCAGGAGCACACCCATTTCTCTGAAAAAGAACAAAAGTCTCAAATTACTTAAAGGATCAAAATTCGGGGAAAAACTTTTTTTTATATCAGATGGCTTTATTGCTTTGTAATAAACGCAAAGTTCATTGGACCAAAGGAAGAAATTGCAGAGGCCTTCACTCTGCGATATTTGAATGGACGGACGTAAGTGTAATAAAAGGTCACTATCCACTAGCAGGTTTGTCGATTCTAAAAAATGGGCTTCCAACCCTGTTATCCATCTAGGATTTATAGAAGACGTGTTGCGAATAATGAACATAGCAGGGAAAATAAAGAAACACATGAAAAAGTTGCAGTTCTTCAATATGACAAAATTAAGATAAATAAGGATATGAGTATGACCCAAGATTCGATCAAATTTTAGGTCCTTACAAACAAATTCGATAATGGTGAGATAACTGTTTTCTAATTGGAAGCAACCCAAATTTGTGGACTTTGATTTTATTATCACATCTCAAATATTGAATACTGCTATAAAACTTGTTCATTAATGACAGCACAGAAGTCTGAAATACTCTATAATAGACAAGGCCGGATGTTATTAAAACGCTAAATTTTAATTTTGTTTGAGCTAGTGAAATATATAATAATAATAATTCATGTACTAAATATATATATTAATACAAATAATAATAATAATAATAATATTTGTTTTATCTAGTATGATTGATAACGTGAGTAGGAAAAAATAGCTTAGTGTAACAACAGACCTAAAGAATTGAGATATCGTACCACTGACTCAATAATATTTTTTTCCTGCAAAACCAACCGTCGTACGAAAAAATTAAGTTAAATAAAAGATTAAAGTCAGACTATTATCTAAAACTTTCCCATTTAGAAAAACGTCTTGGCTGAAAAATAAAAATAAAAACTTCGCAGAGTACTTTTCTCAGGTTGTATAGTTTCGTTTATTGTTTTTTAATGCATAAATAATATTATTAAATTCTTTAAAAAAGTACTTTTGTGATCTTTAAATTGTGCTGAATCAGTACATATAAAAACACTATAGTTGAGGTATCGCACAGCCGTGTGGGCCGATGTATTTAAACGCACTACACTAATAAGTCACGCGCTTGTCGTGTTGAGCTCGACTAATGAGGACAGGGAGATCAAGGTTCGAATCTCGGTCGGGTGAAATGGGGGTGGTTTTTCCTCAATGGTTTTCCACTCTCCCTCCACGCAAATTCGGGTTCACTTCCTCTAATTCAACCTTCCCAATTCCTAATCCATTAGTATAATTAGTACTTAAAGCGTACTACCCGAACGGGTAGTAAGACGCGGTGCTAAATAAATAAAAAATAATAAGTCTACATGGTTGTGCGCAGTGGAGTGGCTCTGGTCACGAAGTGACGTCATCATCTCCCACTAAGTGAACCATAAAATTGGCTAAATTGGCTAACCTTATACTCTAAAAACTTTGGTCATCAAAAACTCTACACCCATTAAGTCTAGAGTATTTTGTATTTTAGTAATGGACCATAATAAGTTGCAAACTATAATTGAATGAAAAGAAACTTAATAGAATAATAATTAATATCATTTTACTTTTGTACTTTGTGTGGGTGGATGGAGTAGGAGTAGTGGGGGAGCGGGCAGCCATTTTAACGTTCACCCCGGGCAAAAAAAAAAAATCCTTAATACGCCACTGTAAAATGTGTACATCCCAAACGATTACAAATGCTTTTTTTTTATATTATAGTTTAAATGAGTGAGATAAGAGAATGAGGTGAATTTTAAGGACGTTTTCTAGCATTTATCTTGTAAGAAAAAGAAGTGAAAACGTTCATTGAATAACGCAACGTGTAAAATCATTTCATGGCGTCCGGAGATTACAAATCTCAGATAGCTCAGGCTATATTTTGTTTGCACTCACTGCCTCTTACTAATCGTCTAATATAGCTACATATAATTACATAATGAGGTGAAGAAGACATTGGTTGAAGACAGAGTATATGTTTCAACATTTGTCGGAAGAGTTGTAAATAAGAAAACCCTCCCTCAATATATACGGGTGGAATTCTAACCTTAATATCCTAGTCCAAAACAAAAAATAATAAACACGAATAGAGATAAGCAATCGTAGGAATAATTAATTGTAAATGGCTGTAGAAGCTTAGAAAATGAATATTATATTTTAATTACGAATGCGGTCGCATCAAGTATCATATTATTTAATTTGAAAATTACAGCTGGATAACGGAATCAAAACCAGACCCTCTGGCTTAACGTGACAATAATCTACCACTGATATATCCAGGAATAGTACCGCGGTCAGGGTCATTATTCAAGGTTCGGTTCTGAATAGCTCAGTGGTAGAGCACTAGCGTGCTAAGCCAATGATTATGGGTTCGATTTCCATGTACAAGTTTAATATTTCATATATACGCATACTATTATTATTATTAGCACCGCGTCTTACTACCCATTCGGGTTATACGCACTTACGCTAATGTGTAATGGTAGGGTGATTGTGAGATGAAATGGAGGACCTACAGTTTAACGTGGAATCCGAACCACGGTGGAGGCCTGGCATTCCCCACATTCACAAGATGTCTTGTCAGAGGTGAAGGAAGGGTTTGGTAATCAGATAAATCTTTGCCGGGACCGAGGATTGAACCCCGGCCGCCAGCATAGAAGTCTGACACCTTACCCCTAGACCACCAGGTCACCTATACGCATACTAAACAAGCCAGATAATTAGCCCCATGTAGGCCACGTAGGCTAGTTCAAAATACCGAATTTAGCCAACCTTGACTGTAAATATGTCATATTACATCATTTAAAACAATGTCGTTTTTAAATACATACTTAGTAATCTATTTAAAAATTATGAAAAGAGTACGGTCGGGAAATGCATGATATCACTCGGTCAGTAAGTTGTTGGCGTCTCGCCTGCTGTCAACGAATGTAAAACTCGGAATATACAAAACAATAGCTTTATCGGTTGTTCTCTAAGGGTGTGAAACGTGGTCTCTTACCTTACATGAAGAAAACAAGGTAAATAGGAAGATAGTTGGTCCAAAAAGAGTGAAGATACTGGGAAGGGACGGATGTTACATAATGAGTTATATACCCCGTACTTCATCACAGGACATTTTTAGGGTAGTCAAATTTCGCAGAGTACAGTGGGTAGTGCGTGCTGCATGAATTGGAGATTCTAGAACCTTGTTCAGAGTAATGACTGGCAAACCCGATTGGAAAATAACATTGGGACACAGTTCTGGGCTGATGAGTGTCCAGTGAAGACTCAGTGTTCACTCAATATGATTCTATCAACACACTTAAGGGCTGATGAATGTTCAGTGAAGTCTCAGTGTTCACTCAATATGATCCTATCAACACAGTTATGGGCTGATGAAAGTTCAGTGAAGTCTCAGTGGTCACTAAATATGATCCTATCAACACAGTTACGGGCTAATGAATGTTCAGTGAAGTCTCAGTGTTCACTCAATATGATCCTATCAACACAGTTCTGGGCTGATGAATGTTCAGTGAAGGTTCAGTGTTTACTCACTATGATCCTGTCAACACAGTTATGGGCCGACGAGTGTCCAGTGAGCATATTAAATGAAACCTGATTACCAACACAATTGTGATCTATGCAAACCCTGTAAACCTAAATTTGGAGGTATATTAGCGGTATTTCTTGCCTCGATAACTTCTCGAACGAAGTGTTCGCATGTATACCGGATATTAAACCAGACGTACAACCTTGAGTCACATATAGCGGGAAACCAGGAGACGCTGATATCGTGCTCATAATTAAAGCCGAGCACATTTCTTAAGTAACGGCTGATAGGAACAAGCCTATGTACTAATTACTGGAAGTTGTACAAGGAGCCAGTGTATAGACCGAACAGGTAATAAAACATGGCGCTAAAAATAACCAAAGATATCAATTTTAATTATATAAAAAATAGCGTTTCAACCAAATAATTATAATATTTTGATTTCAAAGAACCATTACGAATGTTGGCTACACAGATAATTCCTGATTATTGTTAGAAAGGTAGGAAGATGGCCATGATCCTTATAATTAGGGAGTTCAATGCCTTTAACAAACACAATGTGATTTAAGATATTTTCTCCAAATGAATACGAGCACGCTTATTTAACATTCACCCTCTCTATTTTGTCTATATAAGTATTCTAGTTTAATAACTTGAAAGCAGGAATAAAACTAAAATGCACTACCTAGTACAACCTAAACACCAACATTTGTGGACACGCAGTCTTGTTTGCTTTTCCAGTGATGAAAATATTGAATTTCAAATCCTGAACAAATGTGATGACATTCCCCCCCACCCCTTAATTTTCATCCTCGCCAGTGTGGATACATTTACTCTAAATTTTATCTTTATTATCATTATTTAATCATGGTTCATACAAAAATATAGCCTGGATTGTTATAAACAAGTGAAGCACGTTTAATTTATTGTCAAATAAAACGGTAGTAAATCCTGTGATAAATAATTAGATTTGAGGAACTATTATGTTTTATTCGTTAATATTGTACTTATAGAAATATAATTAATTATTTTATAATAATTAATAATTATACAAGCGACAAGGTTAGGTATGCAACAAGTAAAGTTCTTATTAATCTCTTCCATTTTCACCACTTCACGAAAATCATGCAATTTCCCCGTTTGTATCGTTTCCAAATTTTGTCTATTCTGGTTTCCCCAATCATCTTTTTCTCTGTCACACCTAGCTATATGAATTTTGTTCTCACCTGTGTAAAGTTGATGTTTACACAACAATACAAACCTTCATTGGAGGTCAGTGAGAAGGTATTAACCAAACATGACACTCTCCTAAAAGTATTTTGAAACATTACAATTTATTGGAAAATAAATTGATTTGAATAAATAAAATAAATATGTAAAATAAAAGGTTTGTGAAGTTGTAACGGTAACAAGTGTTTAATCCTGTTTACAATGGTTAACTATAACAATATTAACCAACTTAAACAACCTAAAAACACCTCGATTGAATTGCTAGATGCAGATGAGAACAATTAGGGATGATCTGGAAGAGATGATCGGTAAAATAGAAACTGAGAAAATTTGGAAGTAATATAATCGGGGAGGGAGGGGGGGTAAATCGACGATTTTAATGAAGGGTTAAACAAGGAATTAGCTACGATGCCATACCGTGCGCAGCCCATTGGTAGAATGCTTACACTCATATACAACTTCTACCTTTGGCTGGATAGTGGTTAGTATAGACCCTTTGACTCAAATATATTAAGTTTGCCTACCAGTTAATTTATTCTGGACCATATTTAAAATGTACCACTTTTAAAATCTAGTATGTTTCCTTTCACAAACTGTAAAATTTGAATTATCTGAGGTATTATACCGTCACGTGCTCTAAAGTTAAACAAGGGAGAGTGACTAGTGGCCAGCATATCAACCTTAAAGTGCAGTAAATAAATAAAACTAATTAAACCATCTAAATGCGTGTGCAAGTAGGGATATATCAATTATGTAACGTTGTTGAAAGTGGCTCCTATGAATCTTTGAAATGTATGTAGTCTCCACTTAGTTGCAGACAATATGATTGCCATGTGAAAATACCCTCCCAATACTTGGCTAGAATACAATATTTACCTCTTGGTTTGGAGACACTCACTTAATTTGTATTTAAGCATTTAAGGGTAATTTTCTAGATACGCTTACTTGATCATTACCTAGAAACTAGTTGAACCTAGGAAAGAGTGACTAAAGACTGGTTCACACAGAACGCTAAACTAAGCTTTGCTATGCTGTACTAAGGTTTTGTCAGTTTGGTTTCACAATCATTGTTAAGCTAAGCTCTGGTTCCTCTTTTCGCTTCTGAATTCACGGTAGCTTCTTTCTTGTTTTCTCCAGTCAAATTAGGTTAGTGTCTTATTGTCTTATTAGAGCTCATACTCCTATTATAGGATAGTAGTGATGAAGAGGAGCTGCTGCTATTAGCTGTTATTAACCCTTAATTTAAGGGCTATAAAAAATTACGATTTGATATGCATGACTATAAAATATCTAAATATAAAGTGTGTATGAAATCCATTAACCAGATTCCGCTGTAGCCCGAGGGACAAACAGACACAAACAGAAATTACTATAGAACCACTTGTTTTAGTTTGGGGAAATATACAATATTAATAATTATAATAATCAACCACTAGGTCAAACATTTTCACCAATGAAATACTTTCTTCATGAGAAATTAAAACTAAGTTTCTATTATTTATACATTATTACCAGCAACTTTAAATGACGTAAAATAACAAGGAGATGAGGGTTATCCCCTGATTTTTGTTGGAAGAACAGTTGAGAAAATTCAAACACATTTCTTTTCGGCCAAAATTAATACCATTTTACTTTATTGTTAATATATATATATATTATTAATATCTATCAAAAGTGACAGCTACAGATAACATTACTTGGTCTATGAATATATTAAAATTGTTTTAGTAAATTTAATAACTAACTTCTACTGTTCTACCTACCAAAATAATAAAATACTTATAAGAGAACTCTCCTTTTTTTTTCCTCGAGAAAGAATTGAAGGCAAGTTTTAAGGATCTTAAACTTTGATCAGGAGAGTTGGACTTCATGATACTAGCCTTGTGGTCAGTCATTACGTGCTTCTGACCTGTTTGACTTCATGATATTAGCCCTATGGTCAGTTATGATGTAGCTCTACCTGTCTGACTCCATAATACTATCCTTGTGGTAAGCCGTGACGTAGCTTTGACCTGCCTAACATTATGATACTAGTCTTGTGGTCAGTCATGATGTAGCTCTTACCTATCTGACTCCATGATACTATCCTTGTGGTAAGCCGTGACGTAGCTTTGACCTGCCTAACATTATGATACTAGTCTTGTGGTAAGTTATGATGTAGCTCTTACCGGTCTGACTCCATGATACTAGTCTTGTGGTCAGTCATGACGTAGCTCTTACCTGTCTGACTCCATGATACTAGTCTTGTGGTAAGTTATGATGTAGCTCTTACCGGTCTGACTCCATGATACTATCCTTGTGGTAAGTCATGACGTAGCTCTGACCTGCCTGACTCCATGATACTAGTCTGGTGGTCAGTCATTACGTAGGCCTACCTCTGACATATCAGACTCCTTGTTACTAACCTTGTGGTTAGTGATGACGTACCGGCTTGTATCAGTTATTAAACATTATAAAATATTACAATAGGGCCTACAACGATCTTTTTAGCTTTTAAATAAGTGAGCGGGAGATTAACCAAAAGAAACTTATGTCAAATTTTCCCAGGAAGCGGTTGCACAATCCTGTCATTTTTAAATTCTAATAAAAATTCAGCTGTATTGAAGACAGTTAATTAGAATAAAAGTCAGGCTCTCTACCCACGTGCACATATCTGACGGTAATTATTTGTAGGTATTCAAAATAGAATACGGTTTTATTTTACAATGTAGATGGTGTATTTACACATCGGCCAAACAACTTTCCTTTAGTTATTTTGCAAGTACAAGTAATTTTATCGAGTTTCGCAGCGTAAACACCTTGGGGATCTTGTTTCTCGTGCAGGCTTGCCGTGGCAGAATATTTGGACGATAAAAAAATGGTAGCTAGCAAAATCTACTCATCTGCAATAAAATGCGTTGAGTTAATTGAGCTTGAAATTCTAGAACCAGCTTACTTTATTTTTTTTCACATCCCCATTATTATCCCTCGGGTAAAGCATTTTCCTACTTAGGCTTATTTGCTTTATTATATGGTTATTTATAATAACTGCAAATTTAAAATGCTCACACTGGAAAGAAAGATAAAATAACGTTGTTTTAACCGTGAAATGTATTTTAAAATGGTCCTGAAACTATGCTACACCTAAAATTAAAAAAAAATCAAGAAAATATATTTATACCAAACATTAATTAAAAACACTAAAATAAATCAATCAATGTTATTATATAGACGGAATTTGATACATTTCAATACATTTAATGAACATAAAAAGTGATATTTTTAAGTCATTTTTATTCTATTGGAAAGGAACTGGGGATAAATACCCAACTGGTTGACTTTTGTCTAATAAGTGGATCATTTCTGTTATTGGACTAGAATTCCTGTCATAAGGATTGTAGTAGAGTGCTAGTTTTTAATCAAATAGAATAGTATTGGAGGTAAGGTTTTAATTATACCTCATCTATATTATATTTTATCTTTAATTTTCTATTAATCCTTAGCCGGTTATTAATGGCAGAATAATTCAGTCAAGAAAAATACAATCAATTATATATACAGTATCCTAAGTCACATAATATTAACAATTCACCCATATAATTAACAATACTAAACTATTTTAAAATATTATCAATAAGATCTTAGTTATAGATATACCAAATAGATGGGTCATGTACTGTGGGGGGGAAAGAATCACTCTAGCCCCAAAAAATTAGAACAAAAGGTTTCTCAATTTTATTTAGCTTATTATGTGTGGTCGATAACAGAAATAAAGCTTATTAGAATCTGACTGCTGGAAGTAATTAAAATATATGTAAATAATATGTGTGAATTCCAAGATGGTGGCAGCCGATCCTGAAAATAATGAGTGTGTCTGTAACTTTTGTTTTGTGTTTTAAAAATAGTATATTTTTTGTCTAAGAAAAGGTTTGTATGGGCCAGAAATATGTTGGTGAAAATAGATTTGTCCATTTTTTCTGTAAATTCAAGATGACGCCCAATATCTTATTATTTGTCCTTGTTGGAGTTTAACAACACTTTTGAATGTATTGTAACATCCCCAACAGTCACTATCATTCATGAGGCACTAGACAAGAAGAAAATAAAACTTAATGCTCAGTCTAAAACAAGTCAGTTGTGGATAGAATATAAGCGGATGATTAGAATACACGAGCACTGATCAAAGCAGAACGCACAGGGTCATGGCTGAATCACCTGTGTGCTGCTTCCGATAACTTATCAATATTTGCCACAGCAGGACGTTGCAACTACCTAAATCTGCTTATTTCTAGATCCAACAAATGAGTGAACTGGAGAAGAAACGCCCAGATGTCTACAAGAAATTTCAAGATGGCTTCCATATTATTCGCCGGATAAATCAGTTTTGGGCAGGCCTTGGTTGCAATCTAGTGCTCGAGCAAACACTTGCGAAATCACTACAAACCACAGGTGGCTTGACTCATGGTAGTAGGAAGACGGAAGAACAGCGAGCATTGTGGTCAATGTTAACCCCCATAATGTCTGAGTTCAACTTTGTTATGCGGGAATTAAATGGCATCTTATTCGCCACAAGTGAACAACACCGAGAATCTATTGATGCCAGAATTTAAAAGATGAAAGATGTAGTTGACCTTTTGAAGATGAACAACATGCTTTGTTTGTGTTCACCATTCTCCTGTGATCCTTCATTGAGAAATATAATGAATTGTATGGTGGCCAAAGGAGACATCAATGTATATGAATATGAATCCATTGGAAGAGACATCATTAAAAGAATGGTTGGACAGTCTGTATTCTCTTTCAAGAGGGATGATCAAGCCAAGAAATACCCTGGAAAGTTCATCTGCTGTAAAAGTTGCTCCTGTTAGAACCAATGATCCTGGCCTACTGATCCAACGATTCCTTGTCACATCCAAGAAAGGACATCTGCCTCTAGAGGAGGTGATTATATATGATCTGAATTCATACCCATCGTTAATTTTTGAAGAAATAAGCATCTTGAGGAAGGCTGACAAGCCCCAACTAGTGCAAGCCATCGAAGATCGTTATATAAAGATATTATCAAGTCAATTGACATAATATGGTATCCCAAATACTGAAAGGTATGTGCTTGATGTGGGCTCATTAAATCACAAAATTAAGTGGAAGAAAGGAGATAACGTCAGTGAAATAGCCAGGCATATTCTGTATTTACTAGGAATCACTATGAGGCAGCAACTATTGTGTTTGACGGATATGAGACAGGACCTTCGATAAAGGATGATACTCACTACGGATGGAAATAATCTATGAATTATCCTGTGTTCAACTTCATCAGAGAAACAAAATTTGAAGGGAAGCAGGAATAATTCCCTTCAAGAGGAAGTAACAAGCAACAACTAATCAGCTTGGTAAGTGATGACCTGAGGAAGGTGTGCTGCAAGGTTATTCGGGTAGAAGGTGACGCTGATGTGGATATCATGAAGGCTTAAGTTAACGCTGCATATGCACATTCTACTACGCTGATCAGATAATACACTGACTTGTTAATTAATTCTTTTTCTCCATTATGCCACAGCCAACAGCAAACCGATATATTTTAGAACAGACAATCAGTAAAGAGGTATCCCAAAATTGTACAACATTAATTATACGAAGTGTGTTCTTGGTATTGAGTTGTGTACACAATTTTTATTTCTTTATGCTTTCACAGGGTGTGATTCAACACTGTACTACAATTCTGCGCAAATGCATTGAATTTGCCTGGAAAGAAACATATATACTGACATAATAAACGTCGGCATTCAAGCAATGGCAGTTCTGTTTGGTGGTATAAGAACATGTTCTCTGGCAGCCTTGTATTATGATGTACTCATTAAGAAAGTTGTTTTTGCAAATTAATTTGTTATGCCCAAGCGTCTTCCTCCAACCAAATCTTCCACCAAATACCACTGTCTCAGAGTGTACTTCCAAACCATGGTATGGATGATTTTTAATTTTTTTTTATTTATTCAGTGTTTACAGGCCCGGTATCTTACAATCTTTAAATCCGGGCCGTTTTTTACACAACTTTTACTTAATTTACACAATTTTAATATGAATTTCCTTTTTAACATTACAACACATATTTTGGCTCTTAACTTAAATGAAATTCAACTACCCTTAGCTCAATTTGATCCACCCCGGGTATATTACGCCCCCGGTACCCTCCCCCGCTAGGCCCTTCACAATGCTCGGGATTTCACTCCCGAGTCCGCCAAGCGCTCAGCAGAGGTGGGCATCCCCATAATAACCACCTGGGGAGGCGCCCTATCAGAGTTGGTGCCCCGCCTACTTTCTACCCTTGGCAGCTGAATTTCCTAATCTACCCCTTATCTAGTTCCCCCGTCCCTAATTATCTATATTAACTACTAACTAAGCTAAGCTAAATTACTAAACTATTCTATTCCCATTACTGCCGGGGAACACCATCACCCAGAGGGCTGCAGGGCAGCCGCCTTTCTCCATCTTGACTCTGAGGGCCCATCAACCATAACCCACCTCTCTTGTTTCCAAGGTGGTGGGTCATACGGTGCAGGGAACCCCTCAGAGTTCATAATCATTCCACTAACTTTTGTTCATACGACTGGAAAACTGTCTTCTGGATCTCAAGGGCATCCCCCGTGTTCCTTCAGACACTCAGTCGTACTGGAATCCAGTTCCCAGGGCTCGCGCTTGCTCCTCCCAGCACATACACATTTTTTTTTCCCGGCAAGGATTGTTACCGCTTATCCCCTTTTAACAATCCTTTTTTCCCTACTCACTCCCCGCTGAGACCGCACTAGTGTCCGTGTCAGTCCCGCCCTCCGTGTCGCTGTCATCTTCTTCGTCATTGTCAGTGTCAACGTCCCGTCTTATTCGTCCCTGTGCCTCTTTAAGTCTGTCTATGTAGGCTGTCTTTGCTCTATCTGACGCTTCCAGTGCAATCTGGTCTAAGAATTTCCAATAGATTGGGTCCCTCAGTACTTCGCCTACTAATCTTCCCTGGATCTCTCTCTGGTAGTTCCTTCTTGCTTCTAGTGTAATGACACACTCAAGCACCACATGTTCAGGGGTTCCCTCCTCACCACATTGACAATTCCCCGACTCTATCAATCCCAGCTTCCTTAGAGATGCCGGGTACGGTCCCTTCCCCGTGATGAAGTGGACAAGACCCCGAGATGGCTGGAGGTGCTTATTCTCTAGTCTCTCAACCACATTTGGGAACAATTGATAAGTCCTCCTACCTGTCCCACTTCTCTCCCAACGTCTCTGCCACTCCTCCAACAGGACTATTTCCGCCTCTCCAAAAGTTCTCACATCGTGTGTGGTGAGGAGTCTCACCTTCTCCAAGTTTCTCTTTTTTAGCCAGTACGCCACAGCTTTCTTCCTTATGAGGAGGTCCAACGGCCATACACCTAGGGCCACACTCAATGCATCCGTTGCTACAGTCCGGTAGGCTCCCGTCAGCCTCAATAAGATGTTCCTCTGCAGACCCTGAATCGCCTTAGCCGGAGCGACATTGGTTAGTCTGTGAGCCCAGATGCACGCCCCATAGCTCACAATGGAGAGAAGGATCATCTGATGGTATGTCCTTATTATCCGCATAGTCAGATAAAACCGCCTCTGTCCCATGCTTATAATTTTATTCATCACCGACAGAGTTTTCCCCATCACTCCCTCCATGTGCGCTGTGAAGTTCCTCTTTTCATCTAGGGTAACTCCCAGGTATCTGACCGTATGGCTTCTTCTTATAGATTTCGTACCTAACTTTATGGTCGGATCCCTAGCCAATCTACCCTTAAACAGCATGAAGGTCGTCTTCGCCGGTGCCATTTTTAACTTGACACTTTTACACCAGGTGTCAAGTTCTTCAAGCACCTGGTTACTTTTTTCCTCTAAGTTCCTTCTCGAGTACCCTTCTATTACTATTAGAAGGTCGTCTGCGAAGGCAACCACACCCTGCGTCTCTGGCATCCCCTCCAACAAGTACAACACTGGTTCCAGGCTGACATCCCAAAATATCGGGCCACATACCGATCCCTGGGGACATCCCTTCGTCAGTAGCTTCTGAACCTTATTTCCTGGACATCTCAGGGTGGAGTATCTATTACGACAGTAGTCCTTAAGACTCCTATACAGCTGCCCCGGACACTGAATCTCTCTTAATCTGTCAAACATCGCCGGCCACCAGAGGTTGTCAAAAGCGCCTGAGATGTCCACAAATATTCCTACGACGTATTTACCATTTGCCGAGTCAATCAGTTCCATTGCTCTGCAGATTGCGTCCTCTGTCGACCTGCCTCTTCGGAAGCCATACTGCTGCTGATGCATGCCCATGACTGTCCTGTGTCTCAGTAATCTTTCACACAATATCTTCTCCTGCAACTTCCCTGCTGTGTTCAACAGGCAGATGGGTCTGTATGACTTCGGAATAAGCGGGTTTTTATCCTCCCCCTTGCTTAGCACGATTACCTCGCTCTGCTTCCAGATGTTCGGGATTCTGCCTTGAGCGAGGCATTCGTTTAACAGCCCTGCAAGGAAAGGAGCAATAAGGTCAGCCGTCTTCTCCAGCACCTCGACCTTTATCCCGTCCGGACCAGGCGCCTTTTTCTTACCCATCAGAGCAATGTTCCTGATCACCTCCGCCCGACTAACAGGTTCTACCTCTTCCTCATTTACATACTCGTCATTCTCCATCCTCTCCCTCAACATTTGGTGCTCTTCAGTATCTTCTGTCACGTCGTCATCTGGCAACAATGTCTCCATTAAAAGAACCGCAGACTCTTCCCAGCTGGTCGTGGTACTCCCATCATCCTTAGATAGCGTGGTTATCATGGCTGGGGGGCGTAATTTCCCGGAGGCTATCTTGAACGGCACCCCCCAAGGTCCCCTCTGTAACTCCTCCTGTACATACTTCTCCCAACTTTTCCTCTTCTCCTGATACAACCCATCCTCAAACTCTCTCTTGCTCTCCCTGTAGATATTTAACAGCACCACACGACCAGCCGGGTCTCGACACCTCTGATATCTCCTACGCGTTCTCCTTGCCCTTGCTCGAAGACTCTGCAGTCTGTCATTCCATGGCTTATTACCAACCTTGGTATCACCTTTCACCACAGGTATCGACTTCCTCATTGCATCCTGCAGAGCCCACGTCAGCTGTTTGGCCTTCATGTTGACATTGTCGCCTTGTGCCACTGGACTGGGCAGTATCAGTTCAGCCCTCAGCTTCTCCCAGTTAGCTTTGCTCATGTTGTATCTCCTTCTTTTCCCTTCCCCATTTCCATCCACCAGCCTCCCCGCGACAAATTCAAAGATGATCAGGTTATGGTCACTGACCGTGACGTTGTCCACAACCCTCCAACCTTCCACCATGTCCATGGACTCGACGTTACACAAAGTGACGTATGGATGAGCATGGCAAGTAGATTGGATCCTTTGAACTGGGGTTGGAATTTCGAGAACAATCAACTTGTACCAATAATGACTGATATTAATGCTGCCACCGAGACACTGTTAAAAATAGTGCATTGCAGTTGTAAACTGAATGCAGTAACGCCCACTGCAGTTGCAGAACATAAAGGTTCCCATGTACTTCTGCATGTGGATCATGCCAAGTGACGTCTTGTGATAATCCGCAGAACGAACTTTCAGATTAACTGTAAGACAGCCTTGAGTACTGAAATAAAACAATGTCTTTTTTTAACCTTAGCGTGGATATTAGCGTTTACTTGATCTTCTAGGTTTGAAATTTAGCTTTTAAATTAATAATCATAGCAATATTATTTAATGAGGCAACACAATTTAAGCTTTTAAATCATTAAATAAGTATTAAATATAAATAATATTACTATACAATAAATGTAAATTTATAATTTTAATGTCAGCAATAACATTTTCTTTTAAATGCCATGGAAAATTAATATTCTAAACCAATTAATAAGAAAATTATGGCCCCACCCCTGATTTTACGGGTCAGTGGGGCATATCAAGGAATTAGCCCAGTTTTAACCCACTTCCTGCGGTCATTTCAAAGTAGTCTTTTTTTCTACACTTAAAAACACTCAGTAGATAGTAATAGTAGATAACTAAAAACAGAGTAAACCTTTTGTTGCAATTATTTGGGGGTGTCATGGTCCTAAAGTAGTGAATTATAAATACATATAATAAAACTGTGTCTGTACGCTCGATTTAATTCTGTTTGTTTCCAGTAAACTTAAAAAGTACTCATCAGATAGAGATAGGACTAATTATGTTATAATCCTTATCTTTAAGAATAAAGAGTAAGCTATATACCATCACAATATTATGTCATTAGCGATCTAGTAATGTTGTAAAAACTCTTTGTTAGTGTGGTTACACTTGTATTTTTTGTAATAATTCAACTATATTAACTTTTAATGTATACATCTTATTTGCAAGCCTCCTTGGCAACGAGAGGTTTAGAAATATCAACAAATCATAAATGTATTGTTAATTATTTTTTGTCTTAGGCCTACTTGATTGCCAAATCAACTGAAATCCAAAGAGTAATACAGAATATATCTTAATCTTAAATCCAAAGAGAGAATATATTGTGTGTTTGTTGATTCACATTAATAGGGAACTCGTTAATCTTTAAAATATAACACTTACACATAGGTAACGTTAATCATCTTTATGTAATTTGATAAATATTTAGTCAAATGGATAACAGATATTATTAACTAAAAAGGTAGGCTTATATATAAAGAGCTAGCCGACTATTTAAATGGTAAGAAATAGATTTCAATAATGGTTTGTTGATTCCTACCCATCTCTTTTAAGGCTAAGTGGGAGCAAATTTATGTTTTAGTTAACTTTGGACATTGTGAACCAAATACCTGGCTCGATAGGGATTCAATATAAGCAGAGTGAACTGTTTAATCAGATCCTGACGTCTTAAATCCCATTATCTCCAGTGTGTGTGTGTAGTTCCAAACCCAAGAAAAATATAAATATGGCACTTTTCATGTCTACTTAGTGAATACCAAAGGTATGCACACTAGGTGTATTTTTAAAAAGTGGGTATGTCAAGCTAATGTCTTAGATCACGTGTTAACTAGAAAGTGAATCTTTAGACTCAATTAACCCAGAAATTTGAAACAATGAGTAATCAGGTAAATATTTAAGGTGTCCTTATCATAGCATATTTTGGTACATCCATTGTGACAATCTATTTGGGTATATAAAGAGCCAAGAAACAAAGAAACATATTAATCTTAGTTTTTATTATTACATGTATTGTGAGCCTCAATACTTGATTACTGGTGAGGATGGATGCTAAATGAAGGATCATGAAAATCTTAAGCTTTGATTAATTATTATCTGGTGACCTGGTGGTCTAGGGGTAAGGTGTCACACTTCTGTGCTGGCGGCCGGGGTTCAACCCTCGGTCCCAGTACAGATTTATCTGATTACCAAACCCTCCCTTCACCTCTGACAAGACAACTTGTGAATGTGTGGAATTCCAGGCTTCCACCGTGGTTCGGATTCCACGTTAAACTGTAGGTCCTCCATTTCATCTCACAATCACTCTACCATTACACATTAGCGTAAGTGCGTATAACCCGAATGGGTAGTAAGACGCGGTGCTAATAATAATAATAATAATAATAATTATTATTATTATTATTATTATAATTATTATTATTATTATTATCTATGGAAACTAACGTATGTGATCCTAATTTTTTTATTTTAAACCTACTAACTATATACAAATGAAATGTCTGCCTTTATTTTTATTTTTTTTAGTACTCAGTCAAGCTCAAACCACTGTAAAAATTGCTATGCTGAAATTTCGCATGAATATAAATTGTATGGCTGGTTAACATATAGACTAATTGCAAATTACGTCCGCTATTTTGTTTCAAAATAGCGTCTAAAAACACTTCCTTTTGTATTTCTTCTCAGCTTATGATTATTGGATTCCATTGCATCAACTTTTACTCCCGGTACAGGTTGTGCGCGTATGTAATAATTAAGACAACGTTTTATGGACAATGAAGGTGGAATTTAATGAAGTGTACCTGCATTTGATTAAGAGAAAAATGGTAATCATTCAGGGAAAACCACACTAGAAACACCCAACCGGGTTTTGAGCCCCAACCTCCTTTTTATCTACAGTATAGTCTATTGCGAGAGTGACGCCAAGGTGCCTTCCCCCACCAAAGAGTGTCTTAGTTTATTTAATAGCTCAATATTGGAAGTATAATTGGACTAAATGTACCCACATTAGTTTATAAGTGAGATAAAGAAACCACAGGGGTAAATTGTATGTGGAAAAACACCTCCAATGCAAGCGGCCGAGAGTCGAAGCTAAGCTTCCTGGTCATGGGTATTTAATGGGGCCCCGATGAATTTGACCGTAATTCCACAAGTTTGGTTGTATTCTAATCTTGATTATAATATGTTATCACCAAAACTTTCATTTGTTCTAAGCTCTATTTAAACATATTTAGGTATACCCAGCATAAAATTTAAGTTTTTTTTTCTTCATCCAGTATTTCTGACAGATGAAGTCAATTTTGACATGTAAAATATGTTATATTACATCCCTCCTAAAAGTTTAAATACAGCACGATCTAGATGATTCACACGTCTTAACACAATTGTAAAATTAAATAAGAATACAAATTTCTATAAAATAAAAAAGGGGACATTTCATTTTTCAATTAAATTTTAATTTTATTTTTCAGAGTAGAAAAGAACTGCTCCTTCATACCTCCACAAAAAAAAAAAAAAAANTTGTTTCACTTGGACTATCCATTATTTCCGTGGAGGTCTCCGGTGGGTAGAGACAAGGGATGTTAGGGGCATGTGGGGGCAGGGAGTGGGTACAAGAGTACGTGACCACTTCCTAGTGGGGGTGGCTTTGCTTCCCAAGAGCTGGAAAGAGTGTGGAGGAGCTTTTAAAAAAGCTGGTCTCGTCCTCTCCACGAACAACGTTAGACCAAACCCACCCAACACCGCGACAAAACTTGCCAGCTCTCGTACACCACCACAAACAAGCTTTCATTATTCAGGCTTGCGTCTCAACAATCAGAATACAAACGAAACGTGCAAGAGTAGTGAATAATAAGACTTCACACGCACTACGCCCAATATCACCTCTGAGAGATCTGCAGGTCCTTCATATTCGCTCTCCTCTCAGTTGACTGTCGCCAGATATCCCCGTTTACAGTTTATTGGGTTAGGAAGGAGTTTTTGGCGATATCTATGAACCAGTGTTGCGAAATCAGGTCTTATATCTTATATAAAATAACAGCTTTATTAAACGTAAAAATATAGAACGTTTAGTATAAGTTTTTTATATATAATATCTATGGCCCGCCTCAGTAGCTTACTTAGATAACGCGCTAGTTTAATAATAAGTTAGACTGCCGAGGATGGGGAGATTGAGGTTAGGATCTCGGTCAGGTGACCTAGGGTAGGAAGGTCCTAAATGGGTTTTCACTCTCCCTCCACGCAAATGCAGGTTAACTTAATCTAAATAATACCTTCCTAATCCATTGATTACTAATTAGTACCTAAGGGTAAAACCCGAACGAGTAGTGAGACGTGGTGCCAAATAAAAAAGATAGTATTTATGACTGTTTATTGTATAGCAATGATCGCAAGTGTTAAAGGGGAGCTACTCTCTTCCCCTGAATATTAATATATAATAAGAAGAAGAATCGCATGCACACCAAGAACTTCCCTACAGTATCTTAACTACCTTAAGCTTTAGACGACTTAGAAAGGAAATATTCTCAACTCACTTCTATTCTTATAATATTTATCTCGTCTCATTATGTTTGAATTAATAATCAACATTTCATCAACCTTACCGAATATTTAATTTGTTTTTTAAAATGGCACACTTGTTATAGCTTTCAAACTAAGTTTTCCTGGATTCTTTGCATTAACTAATGAATTACGAACTTGAGAATTTGCTGTCCTAACCATAAAAACACACTATTTAAAGTGTCTTGTTTTGACCGCCGAACTGCGTTCTTCCGGTATTCTTGCATCCACCATCAAAAATCTGCATCGTTGTTTCCCTCTGCTGTGTGTGTTAAATTGGGACGACCTTTTTATTTTATTTCTTTCTTTCTTTGCTCTACGGATGTTTGCCACGACTAGAGTCGTTTACACAGGTCTTGAAATTGCATCTAGTTTTTGGTGGTGGTGATAAACGCCTTTAACTATACAGATTATAGCGGCTGCTACAGAAAGCTAAAGCTGTATTAACTTAAGAGATTCCCCCCAACCACTATAGTTTCGAATACAACCATGACCACGACTCACAACGATTACTGTACGCAGTATTGCGAAGTTGGAGGGGGCGGGGGGTGTTTATGGGCAGGAGGTACCCCCAACCACCAGAGGATTTTTTTTTACCATTTATACTCCTAGAAGTTTTTTTGGAAGTTTTTTTATTGCTATTTGTTAACTTGATCATTTATATTTTTACTATTATAAACGCGATAATCTAGCAAAATAATACATAAATAGGTCTAAATTTAAGTTGGCCTAGCGGCCACATAGACCTACTGTTACAAAATCACTGATTATATTGTATTATATTATATTATATTATATTAAGTAATTGTGTACATCCTTATATTTTTTGTAAAACATTTAACGATATTAGCCAAGGTCTGTACGGCACAGCAGTCACATTTAGTTTCATTTCCCTTTCGCTTCATTTTATTTTCTATTCAGATCTGTATGGATCTAGGGGCATCCCCAAACTACGATAGAGGGGGCTTGCACCCCCTCAAGCCCCCTGTGGGCACGCTACTGCTGTATGTTTGAGAAGATAACCTAAACAATTCCATTCAATTACTATGATTGGCTTTTTGAAAAGTGCATGGATTTTAACTATTAGAATTTAGGTAAGTTGATGCCTATGCTATGTTAAATACCCATGGCTCCAAAATAAAAGCTAAGCTATGCTGTTGTATTTAGCTTCCATTGTTGTATTGTATGTGTAGTCATGATTATGGGTCTTGTGCTGTTTTCGTTGTCACTTGGAGGAGTGGTTTTCTACTAGGATGTTCTTTCGCACGGGTTGCGTGTGTAGGTTTTTTTTCCTCGGGATGAGTGTTTGAGGGATTTTTTTTTTAATTGAAAGGGTGGCTAGCTTGTTTTTGCTGTCGGTTGTGGGAGACATGCACGGAGGACTGCAAGAGTGTGTATTATAAATGTAATGGGAGCTTTTGTCAGCTAAGACTACAAATTGTATTAAAACTTCATCACTGAAATGATAAAATTTCATAAAAGGTTGTTCGGAACGAGACCTGGTTAAACCAGTAGAAGACATAATTTGACATACACAGGTGAACGTAAACTGGTAGCTGGTCGCACAAGTTACATTAACTCTGGAAAAAGAAGCTTCGGGAAGAAGAATGATCCTCTCTGAAAATAAGCTTAATCATATCAATAACTAGCTTAGAATAGTCATTACTAAACTATATTGTATTATAATATTCTAAGTAAATTTTCAAAACTAATATATTTTTCATTTTGCCATATTATGCAGGTTCTTCTTGAGCTCTACTTCTAAAAACATATTTTTATAAAACCCACAGTTAAGATAAAATAAATGGTGGGTCACAATCTTACATACTTTATCATATAGTTTATTATGGTTTATGAAAAAAATTTCAAATATAATTCTTAGGAAAACAACCCTAAAACCAAATTTTACTCAAAAAATTATCTATAATGCTATTTGTAAAGTAAACCCGTCCCAAATATACATTTTAAACAAAATATTCATAGTTATTTTTGAAAATATTTAGAACTTTCAAAAATTAATCATTTATTTGTAAACTAACCTTAATTCAAGTGCAAAATCATAATTAAATATTATTTGCGGTATGATCATATGGCATCCAAATATAAAATTTGAACGAAATCCATAAAACATTATCAGCTGCAGCCCCATTGAGAGACAAAAAGAGGCAGACAAATTTGTAAGACCCACTTTTTGTGTTCGTCAGCATTTACAGCTTTAAAATTCATCTTAAGCTATGGGTAGACATATTTCACGATTATATTACTTTCTCTTTTTGAGAAAGCACGTATAAATAATTATGTTAAATGCATCTATTGACCATAAACGTGGAACTATTAAATTTAATGGAAAACTTAAATATTTATTTAGATCATCGACCTAAAATTTACAAACAAATAGAGCAATAATAAAATTGACAAAATAAATTGTCTTCTAAACACAAGCTCGCAACTAAACACAAAGATCACTGGTTTTAGAAGAAAATGCTTTATTTTTACTTACTCAAATAGTGAAAGTATTGTATACATGAACTTTTTGTCATCGAGATGATAAGGAAGTTGAGGTTTATGTACCCTCAAAAATAAAAATAATAAAATGGTCTTATAGTTCAGTTTGTCAGTCAGTGTGTACGTCTTTACCTAGAGCTACTACATCCAATACTGGTTGATGGATAGCATTAAAAATAGCACTGTCGGGTCTATACTTACTTTTAGGCGAAAATTGTTATGAGGGTAGTCTAAAAACGTCTAATTTATGAATATTAAAAAAAAATTAATAGCTCTAGCCATTCTATTGATAATTTATATCTGAATGGTTTATAATAGAAATTCAAATAATGTTAGATTTTCTGAGGAAAGAGTTTATTGATAATTTATATTTGAAAATATTGTTGACCAAACTTAAATAGTATATGTGGTAATAATATATATGATTTTATTACTATTACTATTTAAATAAATACCATATATTTTAAGACAATATTCATGGTTATATTAGTCTATTTAAATGTATCATATTGTAGGTTTGTCATCCAAATTTATTTATTATATTCATTTGATTTTGTTTTGATATGCACACCCTTTTAAAAATATATGTTAATAACAATTTTGCAATTTGAATGTATAGTTAATTTCAAATTTAAAGTTTGCCAAAAACTACATATTATGTTTTTATGTAACATTTTCAAGTTCTATTATTTTGTGTTGGAAGTATTATACTATTTTTAAGTAAAACATATATATAAACATGATTTATATATATCATGATTTTAATTTTATTTACCTTAAACAGATAAGACTTTCTCTGCTGGTTAGCTCCTTTTTGTAGCTCGTGTCGGTTTTCCGTATAATATCACCATCTACGAACGCCAATACTTCTTCAAACTGATCTTTATTTAATCTAATATATATTCTAATCCCTTCATCATCAAGTTCTAAGTCATGCATTAAGAGTGATGGTATTCACCAAAAAATTCTCACTTCGTATTTAATGAGTATAGGCCAACTCGCTTTGTTCCCTTTGTCAACGAGTATAACAAAGCTAGTTTGGCATAGTTAATACACGAACCATAATCTAACCAGGGGACACTGGTTGGAAACCCATGCTCACATCATGGCGATCGGGAGGACATCCTGAACCACAATGGCCAAAGAAAGTGGTGGGGTTCGCTCCAGCATAGCTGGTGGTGTGAACTGATACATCGCTGACATCCCCGTATAGCATAATTATGTCTGCATATGTATGCTACGCTTGGCCTAGTTTAAATGTATCAGTTCGAAGTGAAGAATTCATGGATTTATTTTGTATGACTTCTATTAAATTTTGAGATAAAACTTTAGGCTTTTGCAATATCAGATTTTCTTTTTCTCCTTTCTACAAAGCGTTATAAAATACCGTCCAATTGAAAACTTCCCTCACGAACTCGTGTCCTAATAAAGTTAACGATTATCTGTTTTTCATGTAGTTGGAAAAAATATGAATAATTAAGATGTTCTTAAATCAGTAATTACTAAAACTAAGATCTACACACTCCTGGATAAACTAATGTAGTAGGTCAGATAAAATGTACCCGACTAAACGTGTAAAGAGGAAGAACCATATCATGTAAAAAAAAGTCTCGTGGAGCATAATTCCTACTCCAGATTCCATATGAACAACGATGAGTCCGGTGCCTTAGGCCATGCAGCCTCCGATATGGGTTGGAGATTTTTTGAGAGCCCAGATATAATATGATTCAAGTCGGAACAAATACTTATAGATTAAAAACATTTTTTGCCGTCAACACTAATAACTAATAATAATTAAAGTTTATTTTTATTGTTGCTAATTGTGGTATATGGTCTAACGTGGCACTCTCGTGTGGGAGTGAATTCTCGGTGATGGGGAGATCTGGATTCAAATCCCGGTCGGATTTATCAAATGTGACATACCCTCTCTCTACTCAAATGGGTGTACATTTGGACTAAAATTCTACCTTACTCGTCCCTATTCCTTTAGCGTAATTAGTGTATGCGTAATACCCGAACGGGTGAAAAAAAATGTTAGTATTGATATCATCTATGAAAGTGACAGCTGATCCCATGGCATGACGTATGAATATATTAAATCAGATTTAATTTTGTAGCGGTTGTATACTGTTCTTCCTTCAAGAATCTTAATAAAATCAGATTCCAACTATAAATATTCATAAGTGCAATATCATGAGGGTTCTCTCTATACTCCATTCACGGTAGGAATTACTCTCTGAAAGGTCTTTTTTCCTATCAATATCCTCCTATTTAATAGATTTCTGGTAGGGAAAATGGCCTTAAAGAAAACAGTTTCTATGCTAAACAGACTTTAGCAACCAGACATTAGCTGTAGTTCTCCCTTTTGAACCACAAGCAGAAGACAAGTTTGTTAGGAGTTATGCCTACATACCACTCAGTGAGATACGTTATGGTATGAATAATACCATTCACTTTATATTACAAAATAAGGTCCCAATAAATTGATTTTTTTTTTATATATACATAACTTATAAGTCTATCAGTCACATCTTGTGGCAAAAACCAACAAAAATAAATCATTAATCAAAATTAATGGTTTAATTATTCATCTAATGAATTCTATAAATCTCGTACATCTTGGTTCTAAGCTAAGAGACCCCGGTTCTTATCCGCGGCAAGGTTGAAAATGTATTATTAGTGAAATGTGAACTTTACCTTCCATAATGAGCTACGACAGGCCTAGCAAGCTGGCAGTGGAAAAATATATGACTTGAATAAAAAACTGACCAAGGCCATATGCTGGAAACTGTGATGAATGGTATAACCTTCTATAAATTATTAATAATTGACGATCGGGAAACACTAGGCGAGGAGTTTATTTTATATCTAAGCCAATACGTAGGTCGTGTGCAGATAAAAATATTTTATTATGAATAATAATGATAGATAATTTTTATAACAATAATCATAATGGGTGGTCTACTGTTAGCTTTCGTATTATATTACTAGATCAACATTTAATTGGACTTGCCATAATCAAAACTTGTTTTCAATTGTGAACTCTTGTCGACAAACCAGCTCTGAGATGTTTCCCTTTAATTAACTCCTAACTTGTTGTAAAATGGGAGGGGAATTGAAAAAAAAAGTAGTAAAAAAAGAGGGAAAGCCAAGAAAATGGGAGGATTAAGGTATAATTGAACAAGATAAATATCTTCTTTGTATATTGAAAATAAGATAAGATGGTCTTAATTTTAAAATGTTCCTCCATTATGATAAAGCTATTGATTATTTAACTTAAAGCATTTTTCTCATCTTTTCACTTGCTTTACAAACAATAGATCATGGATTTTATTCCTGGAAAGGAATGTTGTATTTTGCGAGAAATAAATGAATTTTAACTGTGGGTTTTAAAGTCAAGTACAAATACAAAGTTAAAAATTCTTATTTTATTTACAGTATTAAGACTCACACTGATAGAAGTTGGTTAGTTAATCATTAAAAACTGCAGAAGATTAATGATAGTTTGTTATTTATTCATCTTAAAATACACAGCCAGAGAAATATTTGAGCAAATAATAATTAATTGGTAAGTATTAGTAAATAATGTATTTACAATGGCAACACTTGTCTAGTTACCACAAGAGCAATCCTTAAATTTAACATTTATTCTTCCCACTGGTGCTGGTGCATTTTCTTTAATCTACCCTCCCAATCCCTATCCCTTTTGATTATATCGTCAATCATCTTTTTTTATATCACCAAGTCTTCGTATCCTTCCGGTAGTTGCCTTTGTACGAATAATAACTCTAACGTGTTTGTAATGAGAAAAGTTAAATTTAGAGGAGATGTATTCGCATTTGCGAAGTTAGATTGGAAAACCATTGAAGGAAAACCACCCTTAGTACACTTGACTTGGATCAAACTTCAATATCCATCATGGGCAGTCTAGTTTAATTTGAGAGTGACGCCTTATACTCTACGGACACAAAAGCGTATTTTAATAATCTTGGTATTTAACATAATATGAAGAATAGTTTTAAAAGCATTTGCTATCTTAATATTTGTATTTCTGTAGTTTTTTTTAATTGCACTACCAACCCAACTCCGTTATACTGAAGCGAGCGCTGGTCTCAACCGACGTAACGTGTCTTGGCAGATAACGTCGTGACCTTCCCACGCTGTAGACACCTCTAGATTCCGTTAGTACGATGTAGATGCTTCTAGACTCTGGCGGAATCTACCGGGAAGATTTGTTAAGTGCATACATTTCCAAAATTCTCTTTTGACTTTAAACTGTGTTCTCAAATCTTTCAAAATTATCTTTTCGTCTTGGATATTAAATGTTTATTTAGATTTAAATAGTAAATTCAAATGGTTAACTTGTATTATCATATATTTTTAGGTCACTTTATTCAAGATAAATTTCGTTGTCTTAAAACCATTAGATGGCGCTATAAATGTTCGTTGTTTTCAGGCCACAAGATGGCGTTAGTACATTTCTGTTAATCATATTGTATATTAATTACTGTCGTATTAAATTACCTGTGTATTTATGATACCACCGTTTCTTGCATAGATATCTATTATTATAATGTTTATTGTGATTAGTTAGGCTCACTTTAGATATATTACCTTCTTCCGGAATGGGCTTTTAATGTCACTTTGTCATTTGAGTTTGGTAACAGGATAAATCTTGAGTATTTTACTGTAGAAAATGCATGAAATGCATACATTTTGCAATCTTAAATTGAGGTTAATACTAATCAGGGCCTTGTGCTCCACTCCTTATTACTACAAACTCTGTGATTTTCTCTTTCGTTTATTAAATTATCTTGTTTATCTATTTCAATAAAATGTTAATATGTAGCCCTATAACCCTGGGGATATTTAGGGCAGGGGGTTTCAGAGGTGCATTTCAGTTTCTGAACTTAATGATTATATCAGCGGACGAGAATGTATATGATCTAGAGCAAAGAGCCTACCAGTTTTGCTGATAAAGGTATTTTCACATACCTTTCAGGGTTATTTTACCTGTCACAATCAACATTTAACCGACGGCTTTACTTCCCCTTCAAAAGAAGCTGTGCTAAGGAACACCGGGTCCTGCGGGGCTATTGTGAACCTTCACGGAAACAGTTACCAACGACGGTTTGGAACAACACCGTGTTTTACCAACAAGTGCGATTGTGAGCGCTCTTTGGACCATACCAACCACGGTACGATACCGAGTTTTGTCGATAAGTTAAAGGACCTCTCTATCCCCTCTGTTAGCCTGCCGTTACGTTCTTAGTTTTTCATTTGCTTTCAATGATTTTAATATACTATTTAAATTTGGTTATAGTAGTGTTTATTTAATTGTGTTTTAGCGTTTAGTATCTATCAAGTGTTGTATTTACTCATGTTTATAGTATATAGGCCTATTTTCATTATTCAAGTATTTTATTTACTCGTTTTTATAGTAAGCGTAGCTAGTTCAAGAACTTGCGGAACTATTTAAATTAGGATTGGGCAATAGTTATTTTAGCACCACGCCTTACTACCCTTTCGGGTTATACGCCTATGTACTAATAAAGCTAATGTATGAGGTAGGTATAACGTATAATAAGTGCACCCACATTTGCATGGAGAGCGAGAGAGTGCACCTGACCGGAATCGAACCCCAATTTCCCAGTCCTCGGCAGTCTAGTCTAAAATGAGACAGCGCATTAGGCCGTGCGGCCACCAAGGCTGGTTAGTTTATTGTTAAATTTAATTAAATGGAGGGGCAATTTGTATGATATATTACTAATTTCATTGCTTGTGAGAGAAGCTATATTTCTAATAGTGGGTATACAACATAAAAAGCTTATAGGCCTAAATAAAAAAATTACCGAAAGGGTTTTTAATATTAAGCTATATAATTATTTGGTTATTGTTAATGAATTATAACTTTACAATACAATATGTCTGGAAATGCTAAAGAAGATATCCGACCGATTTTGAGTGAAGTAAATGAGTGAAGCTATTATTTTCTAAATCAGGACCCGAATAGTCTTAATATTGATATGTCAGGTATTTTGTTGTGTTTTATATGATTAATAAGTGTTTGGTTATGTTTTCATTGTTTTTCTTTAACGTTTCTAAACTAAGCTAATTGTGATCTAGACCCAACATTTAGTAAGTTTACACCTAGGCCAAACTAGGACCTACCTAGTGTGTTTTTGTAAGCCAAAAGAGACTTAAACTTTAAACTAGTAGTTATACTTTGTCAACATGATGATTTAATAATGATTGTTATGAAATAAACCCTTAATGTATAATTATTAAAAAAGTTTTTACTCGCCTTTCTTCTTTAGTTGAAGACATCACAGCAAATAAAATGTAATAGAAGAATAAAAAGATATTAAATAAACCGTAATATTCTCTTCCTATTTCTAACTAATTATATTGGTAAGATATTTAATAAAACCATTTCTTACAAAGAAACTAAACCTTACCTCACTTAAATAAAAGCATCCCAAGATTACAAAACAAACAAAAATCTTACTCTATAAATGAACAATATGGTAGTAACTTTTAAATAGTAGAAAAAATTGACCAAAACGAAAAAAAAATGAACTAATTACTCTAAAACTAAATAATAATAACGCAGTTAAATTTTTAAAGCTAATAAATAAATGCCTTGAGAACATACCGTTGGTTGGGCGTTGGAAGAAATACCACGGCAATACCTGGGTACGGACACAATTGCTCATTTGGTATCTATACCGATACTTTATCGGAAAAGTTAGATACCAACACATTTACCGAGCTACGTTCACAATAGCCTCGCTGAGGTGAGAACTTACCCCAAGACAACTTATATCAACATGTACCGAGTCAAAATTCCCTGTATTACAGGTGTTATTTTACACATACCTTTCAATTAAAAGATTCATATAAAGAATCTTGCTATTTTTAAAAAAGCAATTTTCTTCCCTTTTACGTTAAAAGAATGAAAAGCAAGTGATAAACATAAAACTCAATAATTCATGAAGTATATGTCAGGATAAACTAGAGGTTGTTTGACTTCTAAAAAAAACTGGAGCTATTTTCTTTCCAAATGGGTCTCCTTCGATGCAATAAGATAGGTTCTGTTACTTGACAGCAAAACTTTCATGTTTATTTACGTTGCTTAGCCACAGTGCCCCTATCATCTCGTAATATTCTTCTGTTACGAGACCCACTCCACACCCAAAAGAATCTCTCTCTCTCTCTAAACATAACCCTGTCATTCTAAAATCCTTTCGAGTCATCCGGGAGAGAATGATTCTTATGTCCTCTACGTCTCTCTTGTATCAAGCCTCAGAAGCAAGGGGATCATAATATTTCATGAACGAATAAAATTGGAACAATCCCAATAACGGTGTACCGCGGAGTAAAGTCACGAGGAAGTCATGATAGGGGAGAGGACCGGGGTTCGTGACTTTCAAAACGGCTCAAGTCGCTGTTACCTTCGAACAGTTCCATGTCGGTTGTACTTCCAACTGAATAATAATACTAATAATAATAATAATAATAATAATAAAGCAGATAGACGAATATCTCTCTCTCTCTCTCTCTCTCTCTCTCTATATATATATATATATATATATATATATATATATATATATATATATATAAATATATATAAATATATATAAATATCTAAAAATATATATAAATATATATATTTATATATAAATATATGTGTATATTTACATATATATATTCATTTATCTGCTCAAATTTATATATACATATACATACAATAATAATATTTAGCATCGCGTCTCACTACCCGTTCGGGTTATACGCTTTAAGTACTAACTACGCTAATGGATTAGGAATTGGGAAGGTTGTATTAGAGGAAGTGAACCCGCAATTTGCGTGGAAGGAGAGTGGAAAACCATTTAAGAAAAACCACCCCCAGTTCACCCGACCGAGATTCGAACCTCGATCTTCCCGTCCCCATCAGTCGAGCTCAACACGACTAGCGCATTAGCCAACTCTGCCACCGAGGTGTTCAGAAACTCATGGCCCAATCTGCACATATAGCTTGTGTGAACCAAAAGTAATACAAAAATCCCTAAGGACTTACATCCTGAAAGATACGCTAATACCATTAAATTGTGTCCAAGGTTTCAGCGTACAGCGCCGGGATAGCAAAGTTATTCAAGCATACGTGTACAGCAAGTTCTATAAGATTCAGGCTCGCGGCACAACACACCTCAACATCTTGAAACACGACACCAGAAAATACCACAATTAAATAGTAGACAACCCTCCAGTCCATATAGAAATTCGAATACATTATGAGAGTCATCAGTAACTGTCCTACATCACAGTTAGTGTTTGCGGCTATTACATGTGCATTAGATTTACGAATTTTACAAGTTTTCAGTAAATATATCTTATTTTATGAATAAAGAGAAAGTCTGTGCGGTGCACCGTACCATTTACATCAGATTGTTTAGTTTATCAAACGGTATTTCCAATTTTCTAAATATATTCTTTTTTTAATATAAATAATATTTGATTATGAATGTTGAAATGTTAAAATTTAAGATATTTTACACAAAGCAATGCGAAGTGGACAAAAGTAGAAGAATTTTTAATTTTAAATATTCAAAGCTTTTGAACAAATTTCACTAATTTTATTAGGAAATAGTGTACAAGAAGTATATTAAATAAATCAAACGTACCGTAAAGGGATTATATAATAATAAGAAATCATATTTCTGACGGGTATGGCTGTATTAGTATACTAAATGGTTTCATCAATTCCTATTAAATATATAATATATGCATTTATCGTAAAAAGCTACACTGTAAATATGATTTCATAAAAATAAATAAAGGTACATTTTTAATAAAAATAAGATACCTCTAGATGAGATTATTTTCGAGTGATTATGTTGATTAATATATTCGACACCGGGGCAGGGATTAGAGCCCCTGTTCCTTCATTTTGACGCAATCTGCATTTCATGAGAAGAGAAGATATTCATTTAAGAAATTTTGTGTATTTTTGCTGATTTATTTTAAAGAATACACAGCTCGTTTATAGAACTATTTCAAAATATATTAATATAATATGTGTACACACATTATCTTAGACTTTTAATGACAACATTAACAACGGTTTTTATTAGGACTATTGAAGCTCATTTTAGTAAAAAAATATCTGAACCACGTGACGAATTATAGAACTGAGGAGTTAGTCAACAAACTAAGAGCGAATGAGTGATCAAATAAATGAGCTACCTTATGTTAATTTTGAAATAAACCACAAATTAACATTTCCAAGAACTATCATAACATTTTACTGCCATAAATGCTATTCAACAAATGGACTCGGTTGTTTTTATTGCTTACAAAAACCATTTGCCTCAATAGGATTGGTGTTTGTGTATTCCGAGCAAACACCCCCTTCGTCCACCCCCCACCCCCTTTACTCTCAGATTATACAGTGCTACCACCCTCCTCGGCCAGTGCTACTAACTTACACCCACATCATACAGGCGGAGTCCAGAGTAAACCATAGCGTGGTCAGCCTTTGCGGTCCGTTTGATCGCCCCGTCGCGGGCGTCCACAGTTCAGAGCCCGGAGAGAAACCACCACAATATTGACAAGTTGTGGGTTAGGAGCGTGAAACAACAGTAGACTACATAAATCCACTCCTTCCGCAAACTGCTCGTTTGGCCATACACGACCAAATGTCCCTTTTAGTAAGTGACTTTTTGGTCGGATAATAAGTTTATTGTGTGCTTTTCATCCCGACAAAAAAAAAAACACATTCATTTTAATGAAACCGATGGATTTATTTAGAGGCTTAGAACATTTTCAAAGTTTATCCGTTACACTTCCAAACACATGTTTGAAAATTCAGTTTTCAAATATTTTGTAAGTAAATAATATATCTAAATCGGTAAATGTTAAAAGATATTTTATAAACTTATTGTGACTACAACTTTAGAAATAAACAAATATGGGGAATCGGACATCACTAAACATAAAATCAATTCAAATTCACTCGCTTCGTTGGCCGCGTGGTCTAACGCACTACTATCATGTTGGACTAGACTACTGAGGACGGGAAGCTTGGGGTTCGATACTGGTGGGGTGCACTGACGGTGGGTTTCCTCCTCACCTTCCCCACAAATGCGGCTGCACTTCCTCTTAATTAAACCTTCCTGACCCCTAAGCCACTAGTATAATTAGTAAACAGATGTATGACCCGAACGGGTAGTAATACGTGGTGCTAAATAAATTTAAAATACAGATTCCCCTGCATAGGTGGGCACAAGGGATAAGGCGTCAAGCTAATCTGATCTGGTTTGCTGACAATCGGGGTGAGGTTTGAATTCGGGCTGGGTGTACCGAGGGTAGTTTTCCCACCCTCCCTCCACGCCAGAGTGGATATATTTATGATATAACTTTATATCTTACTCATTCTCATATAATAAAGTAGATAAATGGATAACCTAAATAGAGACTAGGTGCACACACATATCCAGTGATAAAAACTTACCCATTTCAAGATTACATAATAATTATTTTAGAATACTTTCATCAAATATAAACACTTTATAAAAGGCAATGTTGCTCTAGTAGTTTTCTACTGACCATGAATCAGAACATCGAAGTTTAATCCTGCTCAAATGAGTGAGGGGTTTTTAATTTGGAGTTTAAATCAAGCTCAATTCTAATGTATTTATTTAAGATAATATCCTTCTCCTGTATCCTTAGATTAGTTAGTAGAGGTTTTAGTTATTCCAAAATAGCCATAAGAGTGGTGATAAGGAGTTCATACTTATTAAAAATATAGAGCTACCTATGAAAGGGGTAGGATTTTTCATCCCAAATTTGACATGGCAATATAAAAAGGTAAGCTCTCAGAGCTACCTGAATTAAACGAATGCGTGGGACATTTAATTTAAATGTAAAACTTTCCTCACAATAGCTGTAACTTATGCCCCTCCTTCACCACTCTACCTACAAAAGAAGCCTCGTTCCATTGAAATATAGAACACATGAAACACCTCTCTCTTTGACAAGTCCGTCTCCTTTCAACTATGAAACATGGACAAGTTAGTAGTCCTGCGTTTTAACATTTTTACTTTCGACAAAATTAATAACATTTTACTATATTATTATTATTATTATTATTATTACTATGCTAAAGGTATTGGTAATATATATTTGAAGTGACAGGTACAGATGACTTGATCTGTCAAATAAGGCCCTCTCCGTGAAAAAGGGGAAGTAGTTATTTGTGCAGTCGCTCTGTAGGATGTAAAGTTGCGCACACCTGTCATACTAGCCAATTTGTCTTGGAGGGGTAGATTTTAGCGTTATATTTATAATTATAATAATTTAATATAGCTCTCTAGTGTTATGTTTTTATAACTATTGCTTACCAAACCCTTCCTTCACCTCTGACAAGACATCTTGTGAATGTGGGGAATGCCAGGCCTCCACCGTGGTTCGGATTCCACGTTAAACTGTAGGTCCTTCATTTCATCTCACAATCACCCTACCATTACACATTAGCGTAAGTGCGTATAACCCGAACGGGTAGTAAGACNATCACCCTACCATTACACATTAGCGTAAGTGCGTGTAACCCGAACGGGTAGTAAGACGCGGTGCTAATAATAATAATAATAATTTATAACTATTATATTTTAAACTAAGCCTTCCTTTCAATACATTAGCAGCAATGTGTTGATCAGATTTTGTGCAATGTAAATTGTAAATATTTATTTTCATGGTTTTTTTAATTTATTTTTTTACAAAATAGAATCTTCCTTTGTCTTAAGAAAACCTCTAATGTTACCATTTTGTTGCTCAGGTATAATCCCGCTACTTCCAATTGATTGCATTGGCTAGTAAGAGTTGGGTACCTACTCCACTATGGGTGAAATTTTAATATTCATACAAAGTTTTTTTGAAAATATAATAATATGTATTTGTGACCAAAATTAATACCATTTTACTATTCTAATACATTGTATAGGTATTAGTAAGATTTGTTAAAAATCACAGCCGCGGATATTATGACTTGACGTATGGAATCGTGACAGTAGATCTAGTATGGTTTCTATATTTCTAGGACTGTAACAAGATCTTAGATTTTTCTTAAGGTAAATCTCGTGAAATGGGACAACGCGTCATTTAAAGGTACGATTAGAATCAGAGTAGGAAGTAGAGTGCTGGTCCATGATCTATTTCCTTTGTATACCTTATAATATATGCAAATAAATTTAAAAAATCATTTTATTGCTGCTTTATTAATCAGTTATTGATACAATAAGTTGTTAAAGAAAATTTGCCAGCGTTCCTCTATAATTTGTCAAAAAATGGGTATAAGCTTAAATAATCCAAAATTATACACATTATAATTTGCCGACGACCAGACATGACTACGATGACCTGGAATATATGACACGTAAATTTATAGAAGAGTGTAAAAAGTGAGGACTAGAAGTTGAAATAAAATATAGCAGAATATATATGTATACATGGATAACATAATAATAATAATATTTAGCACCACGTCTTACTACCCGTTCGGGTTATACGCTTTAAGTACTAATTACACTAATGGGTTAGGATTTGGGAAGATTTTAATTAGAGGAAGTGAACCCGCATTTGCGTGGAGGGAGAGTGGAAAATCATTTAGGAAAAAACCACCCCTAGTTCACCCGACCGAGATTCGAACCTCGATCTCCCCGTCCTCAGGAGTCGAGCTCAACATGACAAGCGCGTTAGCCAACTACGCCACCGAGGCGGGTTACATGGATAACAAAATCATTTAAATTTGGAAGACGGTCATCACAGCCAACACTACAATGCATATAAATAATTTGGCAAGAATTTATTTTAAAAAATGGAAAATTCGAAGAGGCCATAAAATAAATAAACATACAAGGTGGAAAGGCCATTTCACTATTAATAGAATATTGTGGGACAAAAACGTCTCTAAAAACGGCAAGAAAATTATGTCCGGTACAGTAATTAAAAGTATAATCACAAACAGCTCTGAAGTTTGACCTCTGAAAGGAAAATCTGAAAAGGCGTTAAACGCGACAGAAATGGATTTCTGGAGACGAGGCGTGGGAAAGTCAAAAAGGTAAAAAAATCACAAACAAGCGTATTATTGAAATAATGGGCGTAACATAAACAATAATATACGATATAAGAGCAAATCAACCTATATGGTATGGACACATTCAAAGAATGAGGTATAAAATATTACCAAAACAAGTACTTAACTGGAATTTTCCATTTTTTTAAATTTAAATATATATGTATTTTGTGTGTGTGTCATAGCCTTGATCAATGTTAGAATGTTTGTTTTGGTTTACATAACTCAAGTCGACACATGAACTAAGAAGTACTAGCTTAGCGTAATGTTGTAATGAGCTAGTGACTTTAACGGGGAATGCTAACTACTCAAAACACTGTCTTATCCTAGTTGGACAGGAAGGGGCCAAAGTGGGCTATAAAAGACTTTTATTTGTTGACATCAGGGATGTCAAATTTCCATCAATATCGCCGGTCGAGACGCTACCCAACGCCGGACCATAGCAGACTACATCTTCGGATCATCAATAGCAATTGTACTTAAAGGCCATCTGTCAAGCCCAGGGTCCCGAGATCGAGTTATTTTCGGGTCACGTGCAGTGTCAATCAATTCCATCAGTCTAAGTTTCCACGAGTTAGGCCAGTTCTTCCATGAGGCCGAGCGTCCAATCTCTATATCTAGTCTATATTTTGTCTAAACATCACATCTTGTGTTATCATTTAGTAGCTTCTGTTAAACCAAAATTTGTAACTCAACGTATTATTTCGAACTCACACAACTACCTTGCTTGCAACCTAACCCTTCCCGCAAGTTACCCTGACA
>CABFVZ010000649.1:0-71520 GCA_902151445.1 Timema monikensis
CTGACCTTTTTAAAGCTTCCCTGACTTTCCCTGACTATTATTTTTTTCCCTGACTTTCCCTGACTTTCCAGAGCGTAGGAACCCTGGTGTAAGCATTTTTTGTGCCCACATTGTGTTTTATTTTAAATTACAAAATAACCCTTTATTCTTGAAGCTTAAGAGGAGTTTTAGATTTTATAGTCTCTTTACAGCATGATTTGTAGTTTTTTACCTCACATTCACAACTCGACAATTTCACAATTACCATGCTCGCAGTAAATATTATGGTATTCTTCAGGGCTTCAATTTACTTCCAATTTCCTAAATATCTTCTCTATTCAGCCAAAAGCTCTCTCAGGGGGCATACAGCTGTGACCTCGCACAGGAAAAATCTGTTCAATTTTAGAAAATATCTTATTGTTTTTTACATAGTGCAACAAGCTGCCAACTATTGTAGTATGGTTCTTATTCTGGCTAGAACTTGCATCAGAAAATATTTTCAGTAGGTGAGGCTTATTTGGATCATCTTGATATCTTAATTCTAAGACCAACAAAAAATCCATGAGTGCCGAACAAATTTCGTTAGAACTCCCTGCAGACTGATTTTTAGTCCAAATATATTTATGCACATTCTCTTAAAAATTGATCACTCCCATGCATGACGAATAATAAACTTCACTGGCAGTTTGGGAAGAGGTTTATTTTAATGCATGTCAAAAGAAATATTGAGAATACCATCAATTTTTTAGGAACATCAGTCGAGCTTTTTGTAGAACTTTTCATATCATCACAGAAAGAACCAATGTCCCTTCGTGGGTCACCAAAAAGACAAGTTGAATCAAAGCTGTAAGAGTTGCCCAGAATCATTAATTGAAATTAGCTTTTTAAGATTTAATACAGGTAGCCTCTTAAGCTTTTACCGCACTCATAGTGGCAAATAAAATTTAAAATAGAGACTGAGATTTTAATTTCATTTTCAGTTTTTCTGGAATGACTTCTGCGTTCGGCTTTAAAATATATATACATAAAGTATTAAGCCTAGTGCGACCAACCGGAGTAAAAGATGAGAAGGATTTTGCTCAAACATGAACAATAGGACCATTAGCCTTGAGAACAAAGTATAATACAGCATTCCATGATCTTGTATTCTCATTTATAGGTCCTCTTGTTCAATATTGTTTTTAAATTAATGTATTTTTTCAAAGAAGTTATCTATGTCAGAACTATCCAAATCCACTGCATTACACCTATTACTGTGTTTGTGTGAACGGTCCATTTTTGGTTTACCCTTTGCTGACAAAATGTCCATGGCATTTCTGCAGACATTTTTCTCCCCAAGTCTTTGTTTTTTGTTGTTTCATGTCCTTTGCTTGTTTCATATAGAGGCTGACTAAACTCTCCAAAAAGTACAGAGTCCCTAATAGCATCACTAATTTAAGCAATCATTAATACTTGAATTAATAAGAACAATATGTTATCATCCAGTCAGAAACGAATAAACGCTTCACTCCACACTAACAACACAACTACAAAAAAAAAAATAGTCACCATAGAATAAAGAGGGAGCAATAGAACGTACTGTTACTTTCTGAGCTGCCAAAGGGAATCACTAATTGCAGCATCTAGTGCCTGACACTAGAACTCTGAATGATGGCTGGACTTAAGTTTGAAATGTTTAATTACTAGCAGGATATTAAGTAGTCTCAATATTGACTGCAGCAGTGCATTCCAAATGACACTTAGTCGTAGACTACTGTGTCTACTACGCATATGCTGTGACGTAGGTTGGTTTGGGAGACATAAATGTAAAACTATGTTCAGTTTAGAATACATGCCTTATTTAATACATCTGTTTGTTATACTCTTAGTGTAGTTCGGAACACACCGCTTTATTTCATTCCTATTGAAAGAAATGATAGTATTCAAATTGTATAGACATGAAAAGGCAAAAAAATTGACTAGGTGTGTTTAGGAATACACTTCTTCAAATACACTATGACTCGTCTAAAGATTAAATAGAGTAATAATACTAACAATTATGTGATTGTGCTTTATGTTTATCACTAAACATGGGTAACCATTTGTAAAAGTTCAAATTTTTGTGTTTGTATCTTTGTATAGACTTTGATTTAGCTTACTAATGTATGGGCATAATTTCCTCTCTACGTTGACATACATAACAATAAACTATTTTAAAGTATTACCAATGTTTTCTTTTCACTAATACTGTTATTTTAAAGTCACCCTTATAATCCTCTGTACTTAATATAGTTTGGGTGATAGGTAAGAAATGATTAATGATGAGACATGTACACACTAGATAGTTTGTTTAAATGGATAGTTAGTTTTAAATACTTTGAAAATCTAGTTTTAAAATATCTAGGAACACAGGAACTGAAATGTGTTACTATATTTGTTTATTATGTTTGATCATTAAACATAAACAATGTCGGTAGAAATGTGCAAGCAGACCAGCATTTACCAGATGATAGTATATTTTCTTATAATAGTCTTTTCCTTTTCGTATATTTTAATTAGCAAAAAACGGGCAAGGTTATTAAATAATTATTTAATTATCACACTTTTGCCCTGAAGGTGTAGTTTGGCGGCCAGCCACTCAANCAACAGGCAGAGTTAAAATACAATTATTTATTTAGCACACTTTTGCACTAAAGGCGTAGGTCGGCGGCCAGCCACTCAAGCACTGTAAATCGTGTTTTAGCTGCTCTACAGAGAGGGTCCATTTTATATATATAACCCACATTGGCTTTATTTCGTACCAGAATTTTATTATTTATTAGATTGGCTGGACAAACGGTCATTTATAACTGAAGTCTAAATTCCCTTTTGCACGGTGGTTTATACTACCTAAATACTATTATATGGTTGGATTCTGGTACAAGATCATATTTATATTAGCGGACATCAACTTATTTAAAAGAAAAAAACTCGCTAGTTCCTATCTTTGCTTTGATCTTCAAACCTTTTACTAACACATTTATTTCATTTAACTAATCAACACATTGATGGATCTAATATATTCATCCAAATTAGTGAACAATATCAAATTTCACGCTGCCTTGTATGTGAGTAAGAGAGAAAGAGATACCCGAAAGTTTCTTTCTCCCTTTGGCAATAGTATTTAGACGACAGATCAAAAATTTCAAACACGGATGTATATACATTAATATTATAAAGCTCGGCACATTAAATCTATTGAAACCAACAGGAACCCCAAAAATCTCCCGAATTAAAAAACTACTATTTTAACTAGTTTTTTCTATTTGGGTACAAAAAGAAGCTTACTTTAACCATTTTAAATTACCTTCTGTGAAGCTTCTATTCTCTAATTTTTATCCACAATAACAGAACTAAATTTTTTTTTCGAGACTAATGAACTACAGTAAGCTCGATTGGCGTTATGCTCGGATTTTGAAAGAGCCGCGCTAGATTTGCTGTGTAATATTTTCAAAGGAAGAGCATCTCTTTCTCCAACGTTCAGCGGAAAGTCCAAATTAATAAATGTACGTGCGGAGAAATTAAAGTTAAATATTATGTCTAAAAGTCTTCAACAAAGGTCGATGACACCCAAAAAATACATGACAATTAAACGCTCAACTTGAGTTGAAAATCACGTGTGAGAACTGCAAGACACCTGAGCAATGTACCAACAAAAATTAGTTTTATTTTAAATCTGGAAATCCAGACATTTGATGAAAACAATCCATATTTTTATTTCTAACTATGGGATTTACTTCATTTTTACTATAAAATACACTACATAAATATTTTTAAGGCACATGTTCTCGCCAGAGAATTAATTGCAAGATATGCTACTAGGAATGTATTTTTTTTACTTGAGACATAATATTTTTTTTAATGCAATGGAGGACATTTGAAACAATATAAACTATTCTTGCTTAGTAATAGTTTTTTTACCTGTGAATATTTAATTTTATTTTATTTCAAGAACATTCAAGTATATACTTTATTAAACTTTTTTAAGTTTTCTGATCTTAAAAGGAATCCATGTAATCTTTGTTCATCTAATCTCTACTATAATATTTTTTTGCCATTAATTATTTTGTTTTATCCAATATCTAGCTTAATGATTAAGGATGTTTTTAGATGAATATCCATTGGGAGGTTATTATTATATACATAACCTTTGCTCATTTGAGAATAATAACTACAAAGTTAAAAAAATTTCAAAGCACAGCCACAACAACAAAGCCAAAAGAAATACATATCATGGTACATATGTTATTTAACTCAAAACGTAAGTGTTAAACCATAAACAAAACCAAATAAATAAGTCACTTTCCTACATTCTCCCACTGGTGGTTTATCCAGGCCAATGTGTTACAACAGGTGGGAATTGACTTGGTATAATATATATTAGTACTAGTCATTTTTACAATCCAGACTTACCAATTTTTGATAATAAAATCAAATAGAGCGCAAAGTTAAAATCATTATTTTGAGTGAAAAAAAAGCTTAGAAATACATATTTCTTTTTAACCCTGAATCCTGTCATGAAATTAAAACAAACTATTTTTTTGTGGAGGTATTTAAGGCGAAGTTTCCTGACCGAATGATTATATCCGCGCACGAGAATTTCTAGAGTGAAAGCAAAAGGACCCACCTATTTGGTTAAGAATTAAATTTTCCACATACCTTTCAGGCTTCTTTACATGCCACAATCAACATGGAACACAGGGCTGTTGTGGTATGGATTTTTACTTCCCAAGAAAAGTCCATCGAACCCAATTTGATTTGAACCCAAAAACATCGGGTCCTGAGAAAAGCTGTTACCGAGGTCAACTAACACAAACTAACCTGTTACATCAGTCCACTATAGATACTATATAATAAATAGAGCACACATTTGTTATATTAGTGATTCACCCAGAGCTGAGACCTGATTTAAACAAAGCAACGAGGAAATCTATGCTCTGATTTGCTATTGAACATACTTTTAATGGCATCCATTCACTAAATAGTCCCTGCTATCCTGACTCAATAATGTGAGAACCCATGGTACAGTCCTTATCATATGTTAACGTCAAAGTCAGCAACGGTCCGTCGGCGGTTCATCTCGGTAGTGTAGAATGATGGTTGTGAGTGTTGAGTGTTTTCCATCTATTTATGGTGTTAGTTGAGTGTGGTCTGAGTTTTGTAAAACATAGGACAGGAAATTTAAAAGCATTAAAATATATAAAAATTCATAGTGACTTACTTAGCTATGGTACTGAATATACATGGTCATACCTAATTAAAATATTGCTCTGGTCTTGAACCAATCATGTAGATCCTTCACGAAGTGATTGTTGAGAGTTGTTCAATTCAGGCCTCAAGTTAGGATGAATCAATAATAATGATTATTTGGTTAATAACAATCTAACTTAGGCCAGCTTACCTTTAATTTATCATTATAGAGTATAGTTGATACATATGCCCATATTATATCATTTGTCTGATGAAAGTGATTCAAAACAAATTATCAACTCAGGCTTTACATTTAATACATTTGATTGTTCCATATTACATTTCAGATTTATTGATATTTTTTGATTTGAATTTTTATTTATTGCATGTGTATGTATTACTTTGAATTAGTATGGTTCAAACCACTACGTGTTTTACTATGGATAACCTAAATCAACAAACATTTTATAAATACCGTATGGTAGAAAATCGAAAATCTCAATACCTATTTTGGTATAATAAAACTATATTTACTTGTAAACTCTTTCAAAGTTTTTTTTTAAAGTCACTTGTTTATAACTATAGTAAATAATTTTTATTTTGTTTAAGCCCCATAGTGTTTGCAACATTATATAGCTTTGCTTTGGTCCACATCCTATGAAAAGAGGAACTTATCTGTAATAAAATGTATTTATGATATATAATCATAGTTATATTTTACACATATATGTAAAGAAAGTACCAAGAGTGTTGACTTGGCTAGAGCTATTAAAATAAATTGACATGAAGGTATGGTTATCTTGTAAAAGTTTACTTTTGAAAAATTAATTGTACCTATATAAATAATTTCATGTATACTGTAAGCATCCGCTACATTGTAACAAAATAGTCCCAGAAGATGGCCTAGGCTGTCAAGGATTTAAAATATATAGATAAAAAAGAATTTAAAAGAAATTTTAAAAAAGGTATATTTCAAGTTTTTAACCATGAAAAACAAACATATTTTTTTCCACTTGAGATTTTTTTTAAACTATTCATCTTGAAACATTTTTTTAATACTTTGCTTATATTTCCGGATTTAATCATGCTGGTTCTTATAAAATTGTGTTTGATATAAAACTAATCTTCAGAGTTCAGACAAAAAGTTTTTTTTCTATTGAAAAGGAAAGTATAGCTAATTTTTGCAACTGAATAAAAGAGATGAAGTAAAAGTGGTAAAGATTTTTTAAATTTAAACTTTTGTAACCTATATCCAAATTACATTTACTTTCCTTACTTTTTATTCACCTAAAATTTGTGTTTTCATTGTCCATAATGAATAATATTGTAGGTGTTAGAATTACTCTTAACATTCAACTCTTAATACAAATATTACACATCTATTTACTTATTTATAAAGAAATTTAAAAAGTTGATTGTTACTGAAACCTTTTCACACAAATAGCACATGTACTTTCATTGTAATAATATAATAAGTGGGTGACTGTTTGGCTTGAAGCCCTTATTACCAAATATTACTTATACTGTACTTTGTGCTGAATGAATTTGAAAGTGAGTGTTTAAATTACTCTTCAACTTGAAGCTCTTAGCACAAATATCACACTTATAGGTTCTTTGTTCTGAATGAATAAGAAGGTGACTATTTAAATTCTTTTTTGCATTAAAGCTTTTAACACAAAAATTACATTTATACTTTTTTTTATTTAAATGACTAAGAATGTGAGTGTATAAAGAACACTTCACCTTGAAGCTCTTAGCACAAATATCACACTTATAGTTTCTTTGTTCTGAATGAATAAGAAGGTGGCTGTTTAAATTACCCTTCAACTTGAAGCCCTTATCACAAACATTACACTTATACTTTCTTTGTTCTGAATGAACTAGAAGGTGAGTGTATAAAGAACACTTCACCTTGAAGCCCTTACCACAAAAAACACACTTATACTTTCTTTGTTCTGAATGAATAATAAGGTGCTTGTTTAAACCATCCATCACCTTGAAGCCCTTACCACAAACAACACACTTATACTTCTTTTGTTCTGAATGAATAAGAATGTGTCTGTTTAAATCACCCTTCACCTTGAAGCTCTTAGCACAAATATCACACTTATAGTTTCTTTGTTCTGAATGAATATGAAGGTGGCTGTTTAAATCACCCTTCACCTTGAAGCTTTTACCACAAACAACACACTTATACTTCTTTTGTTCTGAATGAATAAGAATGTGTCTGTTTAAATCACCCTTAGACTTGAAGCCCTTAACACAAGCATTACACTTATACTTTCTTTGTTCTGAATGAATAAGAATGTGTCTGTTTAAATCACCCTTTAACTTGAAGCCCTTATCACAAACAACACACTTATACTTTCTTTGTTCTGAATGAATAATAAGGTGCTTGTTTAAACTATCCTTCAACTTGAAGCCCTTATCACAAACAACACACTTATACTTTCTTTGTTCTGAATGAATAATAAGGTGCTTGTTTAAACCACCCTTCAACTTGAAGCCCTTATCACAAACAACACACTTATACTTTCTTTGTTCTGAATGAACTAGAAGGTGTTTGTTAAAACTCTTTTCTTTAAAATCATTATTGCAAACATTACACGTGTACTTTCTTTGTATAGTATAAATCAGATTTTGATTGTTATTATTGTGCTTACTAATAGAATCTTCAAAATCACACACCTTTTCAAACAAATTTACATTTTTCTTCTCAATTATATCTTGGACAGATGTTGTACTGTTTTCACTAAGTACAGAATCATTCAGAAAAATACCTGCCTTTTGACGCATTAACTCACAATTTCTTTTTTCTTCTTTATGATCTAAACATTTATCTAAATTAGAGTATTTAAATGGTAGTGAAACATCAGTAACTTGCGATGGTAAAACATGAGTGGAAGGTGGTAATTCAGTCTGTAAAGAAAATGGAAATAAAAACTAAAAATTAGTCTAAATATTTATCTAGTAATAACATATGTATTGATTTTTAAGTTCTAATTGTCCAATTTGGTGGCTATCAAATCATTATTATTAATCAGCTATATTAAGACGAAAAATCCAAACCTAACTAAAGACAATGAATTAAAAAAAAAATTACAATTAAAATAATTAATGAAATTTATATAAACCCCAAAGTCATGTGTGGTATTTAAGAGGATATATGTTTAAATCCAAGAAATGGTGTTTCGAAAACCGCGCTATGTGCCGCAATTTTATGTTCTAGAACATGAACTATAAATGGTGATAGTTCCAGAGTTTGAAGATAAATATGAATTTGGTGAAATGAATGAAGAAGAATAATTATTGTTGCCCAAAATAAAGCCAAGTCCCTGATAGATATAAAAACCAGCAATATTGGTTGCCTATGTATTAACTAAGCTAATTAGTTATAAATGAGGAATGTTGAATTTGGAGGATTTATACAGACAATTCCTAGGAGGGGAGTAAAAAACTGTTTGGGAAAAACCACCCTCAGTACATCCGACTAGTATCTTCGTTGTCGGCAGCTCAGTTTATTGTGAGAGTGAGATCTATGAGATGTGTTTAAATTTCCTTTACTGCAATTTTTACATTTAGATCAGTTCTGGGGTAAAGCAATGATAATGGGGGAATAAACACAAATAAAGTTTAACCACGATAAAAACTATTTACTACACCTACCTTAATTTCTTCTTTGATAGGTGGAAAACTGGTGGATGAGGATAGACGAATTTCATTATTTTGTTTAGTTTCATAAATACAATCTTTCGAGCTCTCTTCTTTGATGAGTGGAAAATTCTTACTGGTAAGATCGTTATTTTGTAGTTTCTTGTTAATACATTCCTTTGAATCTTCAGGTGGGTTGGCATCAATCTATATAATAAAATATTATAATAATAGCTAGAAATTCTGTGAACAGTAGACTTTGCTCTCTCCATGTTATTATCGTTACTACAGTCTTACTAGTTGTTCTGTGAACAGTAGACTTCTTTCCCTCCATGTTGTTGTATATCTCAACGTCTATTTTTTACAATCAAAGAGGAAACAAAGGCAAAGAGGGAAAATCCACTCCTTGGTTAAGTTTAAAAACAGACGAATGAGCAGAAAATATACAAATTATTATACATTCACAATTTCAACAGTAAATTACCTGTGTTTTTTAAACAAAAAATAAATCAAGTATATATTTATTTTGAGAAATGCTTTTGATTAAATACCTTTTAGGTAGAAATTTCGAATGTATAAAATAAGCTGGATGGTTTCAAAATATAAATTTAACTTTTGATTCAAAGATATAAAAATCATTTTCTGGGAAAGAAATTTTATTTTTCTTGATGACACTAACTAGTATCAGAACAATGATAAAAAAAAACACTGGCCACATGAATTGGAAAATATAAATATGGGTATCCTCACCATGTGACAACTACCTAATGGCATCGGCTGGGTCGCAAAAGCAAGCTAATCTGGATCCTTCATATGACTTTATGTGCCGTATTAGCCAGAATATGCTCAGAAGGGTTTTCCTTTAAAATATTCTTACAAATTGTACTTGTGTTGTGTGTGCAGCATAACATTTCCCACTTTAAAAAACTGTAAGATTCCTATAAAAGTGTATTTCGTAGAATATCCTAACAGTAATGGCCAGCTAGCAGGAATTATCACACTCGCTTGAGTCTAATACTATACCTATGGTAAAAATAGAGAGAGCGAGGAGGGATTTCTACACTTCAGTGTAATTGTGATGGAAATTCAGTAGGTCAGTGTTAGTTGATGGAAGAATGTGTGCTGTATTTCTGAAATATTTTTTAAAGAGTACTCGCGCATCAATAAGGGCCCTCATAGGACCTAATAAAACTGTGTTTGATTTGTTAGGTTTTTACCTCGTGGTATATTTGAGGCTTTTATATTTTAAAAAATGTGTGTGTGTCACTATACAATGTTAGGGTTGTATTATGTGTGAGACTGTACTACTATATTCAGGCTAATAAACTATATAGATCCTTTTACAGTCTGTTCAATTATATAAAAAACACACATGTGCATGCACTTGGCAATTACAAATACTTACATCGATTTCCTCTTCGCCTGCAAAACTTGGCTCCAACTTGATTTGATAATCAGTAGCAATCTAATGAACATTAGATATTTGTTTTAAACAGTTGAAATTATATTGAAAGCTTAGAGATAAAAATAACAATAATTTTCAAGTTATAAATTAAACGAACAATATATTAAGCTAATATAAAAATAAATATCATTTTCTTTAACCCTTACTACAGTGCTTTCACATGAATTTCAAGGTGTTCTAGATCCACGTATATGATCTCTCTAATATCGAGATTTTGAGGGAGACCTTGTATGAGGACAAAAGAGATCTTTCTTTTCAACATTACCAACATTTTGTGATTGATATCACAACTCTTATCATAGACCATAGAATAATATCCTTTAAATATATAATGCTCACTAGATTTCATATAACTGGTTCTTACTAGCTATCGGAGTTAGGGTTGTAAACATTTTGATGAGGGTGTTCAAAACTTCAAAACTTTGGCTTGCTTCTAAAAAAATGTCAGCTGAAAACTTTTCTTCGAGAAATATTCTGGCTTCGACAATTATGAAGCTCCACCAATCAAAATATTGGAGCTAAAATCACAGTGGGGATGAATTTGAGGGTTCTGTATCTTTAACTGTTTACGTCCCCAAATATATGAGAATACCTTTCATCAAAATTGTAGCTTCCCATCTCATTAGTATTATTGAAATATTTAATGCAGGCATAACAAACTTAAAGTTCTTGTAACATAATGTTCACATAACTTTCAGGTAATATTCAAGTCATGAAAAAGAAAAATTAATGTGTGACCAGGAATTACATGACTTTACATAACTCGAGCAAAACACAGAAATTGGATTTTAACACTTTGAAAAAAATAAACTAAAATTAAGAAAAGGCATTTAGCAATGATTAAGCTCTAAGTACTTGCAATAGAAGCTTATTGAATACTGGATATACATAATAGGGTTTACAAAGATTACAATGTTATAGAGTTCGCAAGAGATTAAAAAACTATAAGGAATCAGTCATCTACATTCAATAAATCAACAAATGAAGTACTAAATAGCCCTGTTGACGTGGCTCACAAACTGTTTGGCTGGATACAACATGTATTAAGTACCCTTTCCCTTAACGTTCAACTAAGGTGAAAGTTTTTCCTTGATCAACTCTTAAGTAAAGTGAACATTAAAAATCCATTAAGTTAAATGCACCATGATGGCTTCCCTTTAAAAGCATAAGGATAACCAGTTAAACTATGGGTGCACTACGTGAATGTTAAGATGATTGTGATCCCAGCATTAGTCAAAGCTTTAAGTTACCTCCATTTTCAATTCCACTTTTTGATCGAGACAAATATTAGAGTTCAATTCCAACTCTGTCTTTGTGGTTAGTGGAGAGTTCTTAACATTCTGCTCCATCTTGGTAAGAGGAAAGTTAAGTTGCCATCAGTGGCCTATAAAGGAAACAAAAAATTAAAAGAGAACATTAAGTAAAAATCTCTTTTACCAGTTAATCTCATAATAAAATGCGCAACAAATATAATCTTTGTATTATAAAAATATATATATTATTTTGCCTTTTTTTCCTTCAAAGTATGTATACTTTCTTAACCAACTAACTAGATCAGCACATGGCTTATAAACTAACTTAGATCCATAAAAGACAAACAACATCCAGCAACCAGCCATTATTAATTCATCACCGTGAAACGGTAAGCCCACATTTCACCAATGATAAATTGTTTGGCCATAGAGGGAATTGAGCTCAAGACAATAAACTCAGTCGGCACACATGTTACTAACTGAGTTAAGGTATTTACCATTGCTATGTAGGGATGGGTTAAATGAAATTCATAATCATCATAAACTGTTTACAGCCTGTGCTAAGGTCAGTTTAGTAAAATAATCCCATCTTTCTCAATCCTTTCACTATTCATCCTCCTTTTCCATTCTTATTCTCTCAGTTGAACATTTCCTTTTATTTGCTTCTCCCATCTCTTTCGTAACCTCCCTTACGATCTTTTTCCTACCTACTTTGCTTCAATCATTTTCTTTGAGCTCCTCTCTTTTTCATCCTCATTACATGTTCAATCTATCTCACACCTACTCCCGCTACTATTTAATGTACTCCAACATCCTCATTACATGCCCATACCATCACAGTCGTGTTTCCTTTACTATCTCATGAACTTCAACATCCTCATTACATGCCATACCATCACAGTCTTGCTTCCTCTACTATCTTATGCACTCAAACAACCCCATTACATGTCCATACCATCACAGTCTTATTCCCTTTACTATCTCATGAACTCCAACATTCTCATTACATGCCATACCATCTCAACCTTGCTTCCTCTACTATCTCATGTACTCCAACATCCTCATTACATGACCATACCATCTCATTCTTGCTTCCTCTACTATCTCATGTACTCCAACATCCCCATTACATGACCATACCACCCCATTCTTGCTTCTTCTACTATCCCATGTACTCCAACATCCTCATTACATGCCCATACCATCTCAGTCTTGCTTCCTTTACTATCTCACATACTCCTTCTGCCCCAATTATTTCCTAATCTTGGTTCTACTCGTGACAGCTAACATGCCTCCTCACAAACTTATTTCCATGGCCTCCACTTGTTAAATTACAACATGCTATTTTGTCACAGCTCCTCTGACATCACATTCACAGCCTGATCCTAAAAGACAAAAGGAGCAGTTACTTCTTGTCAAGGGTATGTTTGGAAAGTTACAAAAATTGAATGTATGGTTATTTGTTTATCCGTACGCGTCATTTTCTTTCAGTAAAGGCTGTGGAATTACTATGTTGTGTGATGGATGAAAGCATAAATAAAGTTATGTATTATAAGGGTTTATCAATGCTTGGCATAGTTATCATTGGAACAGAGTCCGAAACAAACTTGTTCTATTCTCTACAGATATTTTGGCGCAGTCATAATATAGAAAGGAAGTTGTTATTGTGTGTTAATATCATACCGTAATGATATTGAGAAAAGGTCTAAAACAAATAATCGTTGTATATTATATATACTTTTGAGCTGGTTTGAGGGAGTTGCAGTTGAAGGGGTGGCTTTGGTATTATAAAACACAATTTCAACAATACAAGAACAGTATGTGATCTATTCCACACAACATTTTAAATACGTTGTGCTGCTGTTTAGAGAGTTTTTGGCTAAGAATACATTTACCAAACAAAGTAAAGGGGAACCCTTCACTTATTTCTCGTGAAGCGATATACAATAAGATTCTGATAGAAGCTTTTATTAGTTGGAAAATTTATTAGACAATTTTCATAAGTCAATTCAAGCTATCATTAACTGTCACTTTTGATATACCTTATCAATAATTATGAAATAATAACAACCATTTAAACAGAATGTTATTAATGTTGATTGCAAAAAAATATGTTTGTATTTTGTAGATAGTTTCTGCCTTACTGATGGTCGATGGGGAAAGCATAAGATATAGCTTCCCCTCAAACTTTCTTTCCTCTTGTCCGGCAAACTTACCAGTTTCATCTCCCAAGTCTAAAATGAGTATTCTATACCAATGAACAGATACTATATTGCAAACTCTGTGACGTGAGATTGCAGTGGAAAAGAAATTTACTGCGCAGCAGCATGTCAAGAGAGAAAAACAAAAACGAGTCAGCGATTCCAGGATGAGAAAAAACTTGCAAATGCTCCTTGGCCAAACCAGCAAATCTTCAAAACCTTCTGCATTTTACGAAGAATTGTGTAAATTCTTCATTTGTGCCAATATTCCCTTGAGCAAAGTTAACAATCCGAAACTGTGCAACTTTTTAGAAAAGCACACTGGGAAGTCTTTGCCGGACTCCTCTACACTAAGAAAAAATTATGTCTGATGTTGCTATGAAAACACCATGAAGAATATAAGGCAAAAAGAAGCAAGAAAGAAAATATGGGTGTTTATGGATGAGATCACTGACTCTCTTGAACAATATGTAGCTAACGTAGTGGTAGGTTTGATTAAATAAGATGGCCCTGGTGAACATTTTCTCATTAATTGTGAACATTTAGAAAAAATAAATTTTCTACCATAAGTGAACTCTTTGCTAGGTCCTTGAGCATAATATTTCCCGATGACATCCAACATGAAAATGCCCTGCTCTTCGTGACTGATGCTGCACCTTACATGATAAAGACCGCTAATGCTTTTAAAACATTGTACCCAAAAATGGTGACCCTAACATTTCTATCACATGCATGTCATAGAGTTGCTGAAGAGATATGAGGGAAATTCATCAAATTTGACCAGATGATTGGGTGCGTGAATAAAGTTTTTCTGGAGGCACCATCTCGAGTTGCATTATTCAAATCATATGCCCAATATGATCCTTTGCCCAGGGCTTCTATTTTAACCAGATGGGGGACTTGAATTTAAGTATGTAACTATTACTGTGAGAACTTCCAAGTTGTGAAAAAGATCATCGACTCATTTGGCAACAATGAAGCGACCTCAATTAAAGTTGTGAAGGAAGTTCTTTTTGATCCTGAAATCGGAGATACCTTTTCCTTCCTAAATTCAAATTTTGGATTTCTGCCTAGTATCATTACTTCCTTGGATAATTCAGCAGTTCTATTAGTGGATCAAATAGATTTGATAGAGAAAGTTGAGAATTACCTAAATATTGTGACTGGAAAAGTGGGAAAGTTGTGCAAAAGAAAATTTAGCAAGTTTAAAAAAAAAAAGATATGAAACCCTGTGCTTAATTGCAGATGTGCTATCAGGGAAAAACTTTTCATTTGGTGGAATTTCACCAGATTTGAACAAAGTGACGTAGTTTATTTCAAGTAATGCACCTGTGGTGTCAGTAAACGTGGAAAAGAGATTTTCTACATTTAAAGCTTTGTTAGCAGATAATAGAAAGTCATCTCCTTTGAAAATCTGCTTATGGTTTATCCTGTGCATTGCAATTATGGACTGTTGGAATAATAACTCTACGTTTGCTATGTCAAACTAAACCATCAGAAAATGTAAGTTGAATTTTTATGTCATTTCCTTGTTTTATTTTATACAGAATATCTTCTGTAAACAAAATAAAAACTTGAAGTTTGGCACAGAAATGGAACGTTGAATTAAATTTTAAGGTTTTTCCCTCTCTTATTGGACTTGTTTTTAGCAACAACCAAAAATTATTATTATTTTGTCAATTTTTTAAGAGAGCATTTTTTAAATATTTTGGGGCATAAATGTCTTTTAAATAGGGCATTTTATATTAAATTTTAGGTCACCAAAATTCTAGCCCTACTCATTATCATTGTAAATATTAATTTATTTAGCTTCTTTCCTTTATGTTATAATTATAATGTACCTTACTGAATATGGTTTTTAACACCCTGTTATGCTCTATGTTCAGGTTATTTGTGTTCATTATGCTAATAGGTTAAGATGAGGAAGTGCACCCGAATTTGCATGGAGAGAAAGTGTACAATCAATTTGGAATAAACACCCTCAAGATATTCAAACCTCCGATTTCCCTGTTGTCGGCAGTCTAGGAGTAAGGTGTCAGACTTCTGTGCTGGCGGCCGGGGTTCAATCCTCGGTCCCGGCACAGATTTATCTGATTACCAAATCCTTCCTTCACCTCTGACAAGACATCTTGTGAATGTGGGGAATGCCAGGCCTCCACCGTGGTTCGGATTCCACNAATAACAAAATTACTTTATAACATGATTATTTATCTTTAACTCATTTCCCATTCCCATCCAAACCTATTTAGGCTATTTATTTTTATATTAAGATTGATAAGTACTTAGTATGTAGTTTTAAAAGTCTAAAATAAATTAATTTTGTAGGTACTTGGTAACAGGCTTCTTGTTCAAGACATTAGGATATTCATTTAGAATTTTAGACACTAATGTTGGAAGACTTGTTCATGAGACATGTAAGGCTATTTGGGATGCAGTGCCTGCTGTATGTAGGCTATTCTATTTCCAAGATACGATGACATTATGTCTATAACTGAAAGATTCTTGGATAAGTAGGAAATCCCCAAATTATTGTTCGATGTATATACAGAAAACACATATGCATAAAAGATCCAAAGCACTCAAGCAGCATATAGGCTATCGCAATTAGAAACTGTATTTTTTAATCGTTTACCAAGCGGTTGCAGGGCAAAATTACAAGTTTATTGCTATTGATGTATGAGCATATGGCAAAGAAAGTAATGGTGTTTTTTTCCTTCAAATCGAATCAAAAATCTTGAAACGTGAGCATTCGGTGTTGGACGACATAACTCAATTCCAGGAACAAATATTTCAGTACCTAATGTTATTTTGTGAGAGGAATCATATCCACTCAAATCTTACTTCCTTTTCCAGTGATCAGTATCATACTTGGACCAAAAGAAACCATTTTCAATGGGTGCATGTCTCGAGTACGACAATTTGTTTTTTATTATTATTAGCACCGTGTCTTACTACTCGTTTGGTTTATACGCAGACAAGTTGTTGTATATTCGTTTGGCATTATTAATAGCAAATTGAGACTCCTGTAAAAAAGCAATTGAAATAAAGCCAAACTGTGCCAAGAAAAGTGTTAAATGTATGTGCATGATGCATAACAATTGATAAATAAAATAAAAATGCGAAGAGCAAGTAGCCTCATCTACTTTCCAAAAAACACATTCGGAAAACAGTAGATTTGCTACACTAGGTGAAAACAATGTACCAGTTCTACAAATGTTATTAGAGATAAATTTTAAAAATTTTGCTCAAGAGATTTGTGCAAATAAATACTTTTTTTAGTACACAGTATATTACCTCAAGAATACTGCTACGAGTGAAAATTCCCTCATGTCAAAACTATTCGTTTGTAAGGATCCATGTGGAATACATTCTGAACCCTGCAGAATGCAATACAATTCATCAGAATAACTGAAAAGAATCCTAACAAGATGAGATAGTTCGCACTTCAGATGTTTTCGTCCGAAGACGCAGAAATTAATCAGGTACCGTGGACGACCTTCAATATCATTCAATGATACCGGATCAGGATAATTCGCAGCTATTCGTCCAACTTCTGACAAACATAATTCAGACGAAAAAGCAGCCAGTGGACGACTAGCTTTAAACAGACCCGGTAATTCAGATGAAACTTTTCATTTCACGCGCAAATGTAGCTGTTTATACTAGAAAATTAATTGAATGAAATTGACTTGAGGACTCTCACATTTTATAATACAATAATAAAATAGAATTCACAACCATTTCTTAAAAGCACATTATAAAATAAATCATTATTAATTATGTTAAACCTAATACTTTTTTAATACAGTAATCTCGCAGATAACACCACCACCAAACCAGAAAGCTTCACAGACTCTCCTCTCACTGTAGTGTGACTAGTGTCTGCCTCTGATCGGTAGCCGTAATTCTTTTGTTTTGTTTTAACATTTTGTTGTTGTTTTAGTAAGCGTTTTGTTTACATTTTTATATTGTTTTGCTTGTTTGTTTTTCTAATCTTTCTAATTTTTGTAATCTGTGATTATTAAAAATGCATTTCCCAAATCGGGTGTCGGTTCCTGTTATGTCTTCCTCTATGTAGCCTAGCAGTTAATGGAAAGATGCTCTTAACATCCACACATAATTGAAGAATTTATTTTCGTCAGCGCACAGGTCGTCAAATAATGTATAATATAAACCACTGTCCTTAAGTGAAGATAACATCGGATGTACACAAATTCTTTTGTTTCTTCCTCTTCTTGAGTAGCAAAGATAAAAAGTTATTTGCCTTGCAAGACAGTTTCACGACTTGATATCAAGGACCAAACATATGAACTTATGAAGACACGGGATTGCCAGTCCTTATTCTCTTGCGATATTATACGGACATGGTGGCTTGATTTTGTACCAATTTCGTATTCAATTATTTATTTGTGTATTGGTTGGACAAATGTCCTTTTAGAAATATTAAAAATCCCCTTCTGGGCGGTATTTAATTCTACATAAATACTACTATAGGTAAGGATTCTGGTAAAAGATTAATCCTTCCGAATGAACCTCCTTCAAATCTAATCGTATAGATTAGCCTACATCAACTTATTTAAAGAAAAAAACTCATGAGTTTCAAACTATGTTTTGACCTTAAAGCCTTCTGTAACACATTTAATGAACCACACATTGAAGTTTATAGTAAAATTAGTGAACGATGTCAAAATACCACGTTTCCCTTTATGTGTGTGAGAGAGAAATAGATACCCCAAAGTTTCCTTTCTTTCTTACACATTAGTATTCAAACTTCAGGCTACATATGTCTATCCAGTAATATAAATTTCCGTGCACGTAATCATATTGTTCTTCAATCTATTGAGGCCAACAGGAACCCCCAAATTCTCCTAATTAAAGGGATTGAAAAACAATTATTTTAACTAGTTTACTGCTATTTAGGTAATAAAAGAAGCTTACTAAAACGATTTTGAATTACCTTTTGGGAAGCATCTATCCCCTAATTTGTAACCACAATAACAGAACTAATAATGTTTCGAGTATAATGGTGTTTTGCTCGGATTTTGAAAGAGCAGCACTAGGATTGTTGGGTAATATTTTTAAGGGAATAACATTTTTCTCTCTGACGTACGGTGGCCTGATCGAATTCAAAAATGTTCGTGTGGTGAAATTAAAGATAAATAATATGACTAAATCTTCTACAAGGGTCAATGACACTCAAACTGTGATGAAAATCATGTGTGAGATCTCCAAGACATCTGAGCAGTGCACTAATAAAAGTTCAGTTTATTTTTACCTGGATATCCAGACATTTGGCGAGATCAATCCTAAATATTTTTACCTCCAACTATGGGATCGACTTCACTTTTACTACAGAGTACACTACATAAATATTTTCAAGGCACATTTTCTGGCCAATTAATTAACTGCAAGATGTGTTACTAAAATTACTATTTTTCTGTGATTTTCGAGTGCAGGCAATATGCCAATCACACTGAACAGATAACATTTGCAGTAAAAATTGTAAATATTGACACTTCTGATGTTAACGTTCGAGAATTATTTATTGGGTTTTATCCAGTTTCAGACACTATAGGAGAAAGTTAAATTTGTCATTATTATATATTAAATTCATCACAATAGTAATACCCAACTTACATTTCAAAGCATAAAGACGTAAGCGTTAAATAATACCCGATTAAAGCCCTCCATTTCAAAACATAGATAAGATAGTACTTTGTTTTTTTTAGTACATAGCTAATTTGAACTTAGTACAGTAAGAATGAAAGTGAAAGGATTTTAACACATTTAAAAAAAAAGATAATCTATAAACTATTTTATTGATTCCAATTTTAAGGTTTTTCAAGTAATGGATTAAAAAAAATAGAATGTTCCTAGTTCTTTCCTCTTCGTGAATGTATTACCTTTTATGGGCATGTTTTAAGTTATAGTGAGAATGTCTTACCCCATTTATTGGAAGGTTACAAATGATGACACACTTGGGTTATAAACAGCTATGGTGTTTTCTCAATGGGTAGTTGTTGTTGGTATGCACTTCACGGTAAAATATGTTAAATGCCAAGGTGGTTATTGTCAGTTAACTTTTATATTTAAGGGGGCATTTTGCCAATGACATGCATATCTATTTTTAGTATTATTATCACGTAATGCTTTTAAGTTTAAGGTGACATTTTGCCATTGAGATGTCTATCTATCGATAGTAATTAGCACTTAACAGTTTTAAGTTTAGGGGGTCATTGTGCCATTGTATTACATATCTTTCTGTTAGAAAAAAGAACAAATCCTTTATTTTTTAAGGGGGCATTGTTCCAGATATTATATAAAGTTTTATAAATGTCACGGTTAACGTTGTGCATCGGTTTGCAAGTGTCGTGCCACGGTTTTGCTCTATGTTGTAGCTCTGATCTTAATTTAAATACTCTGTACGTTAGGTATTTGTGTGAATAAAAATTATTCTTACCTTTAAGGTTGTCTTCATTTGGGTACTTGGGCTACTAATACAGAAAACAATGTTTTGTACTGTGATTTACTCTTGAAGCCAGTAATGTTTCTATTATTTAGCCTACTAATATAATCCTCTTATTTATGAATGGTGAAAACAGAAGTGTGTTACATTTATATCTCAAAATGTGGCGGGCCAGGTTGAACACAACTTTTCTAAATGTTATTGTATAGGGAAGTCTCAATTTTACCCCCACACATTAAATGTTATATAGCATGCCTAGTTTTAGAGCACAAATACTCATTTTCGTACACATATGAGCACAAACGAAGCTTAAACGAATGGTGAAAACAGAATTTTGTTCCATTGTTATTTTAAAATGTGGCGGGCCAGCTTGAACTAAATTTATCAACAGGTTATGGTATAGGGAATACTCAAGTTAGCCCACCACATTAATTGTCCTTTAGATTTTCTAATTTTAGAGAACAAAATAATATTCATTTTGGGGCACATATGAGCACAAACAAAGCACAATTGAATGGTTGGAACTGAATTTTGATTTTTTTAAATGTGGCGGGCCAGCTTGAACACAATTTTTCTACAGGTTATGGTATAGGGAAGGCTCAACCTAGCCCGCCACATTAAATGTTATATAGCATGCCTAATTTTAGAGATCAAATATTAATTTTCTGGTTCATATGGACACAAACAAAGCTTAAACGATTGGTGAAAACAGAATTTAGTTGGATTGATATTTAAAAGTGTGGCGGCCAGCTTGGAATCAATTTTTCTACAGGTTATGGTATAGGGGAGACTCAAGTTAGCCCGCACATTAATAGATATCTATATTTTCAAATTTTAGAGCACAAATATTCATTTTTGGACACATATAAGGACAAAATAATCACTAAAACAAAATGTTATTTTTTGTTTTCAATATGTGGCGGGCTAGCTTGAGCTCTAGTGGGATTGCCTTCAATAAATGTTATATAAAAGGCCTAGTTTCACAGCGCTTACGTTTATGTTTAGGCACATATGAGCACAAACAAAATAAAAACGAGTGGTGAAACAGAATTTTGTTACATTGATATTAAAAAATGTGGCGGGTCAGCTTGAACTCAATTTTTCTACATGCTATGGTATAGGGAAGGCTCAACCTATCCCGCCACATTAAATGTTATATAGATATGCTTAATTTTAGAGCACAAATACTCATTTTCGGGCACATATGAGCACAACCGAAGCTTAAACGAATGGTGAAAACAGAATTTTGTTACATAGATATTAAAAAATGTGGCGGGTCAACTTGAACTCAGTTTTTCTACAGGTTATAGTATAGGGAAGACTCAAGTTAACCCGCCACATTAATTGTTTTCTAGATTTTCTAATTTTAAAGCACAAATATTCATTTTCGGGCACATTTGAGCACAAATGGAGCATAATGGATTGACTTGAATAAATTTTGTTATGTGTTTTTCAATATGTGGCGGGCTAGCTTGAGCTCAAGTTGGCCCCCCACATTAAATATTTTCTAAATTGGTCATTTTCACAGCACAAATGTTCATGTTCGGGCACATATGAGCACAAATAGAACAAAAACGATTAAACAACACATTTTCGGGCACATATGAGCACAAACGAAGCTTAAACGAATGGTGAAAACAGAATTTTGTTACATTGATATTTAAAAATGTGGCGGGTCAACTTGAACTCAATTTTTCTACAAGTTATAGTATAGGGAAGACTCAAGTTAACCCGCCACATTATTTTCTAGATTTTCTAATTTTAAAGAACAAATATTCATTTTCGGGCACATGTGAGCACAAATGGAGCACAATGGATTGACTTGAATAATTTTTGTTATGTGTTTTTCAATATGTGGCGGGCTAGCTTGAGCTCAAGTTGGCACCCCACATTAAATATTTTCTAAATTGGCCATTTTCACAGCACAAATGTTCATGTTCGGGCACATATGAGCACAAATAGAGCAAAAACGATTAAACAATATTTTTTTTCTGCAGTGTGGCGGGCCACCTTGAGTTACGTTTCTAAAATCATAAGTTTAGTTTTTGGGTGGCCAACACTTGTAAAAGACCACTGTTTTGTTGTAAATGTCAAGTTTTTTGATTACATATTTTACTTAAAATAACGTCAAATTAAGTTTTCTCACACTATTTAATTGCTTTTAATAATCTCGTTTTCACCAATCCAAACTCATATACTAAACATCAATAAAAGAACTTATTCTTCATTTTGCATAAATTAATACCTTTTAATATAGGCATCGTACTTACTTGGATAAGAAAAAATGCTTGTAGTTTTTTTTGTATATATAATAAATAATTTTATGATTATTTTATCATATTTCAAAATATTAAACCGAATAAATATATAGCATGTCAATCAGTTAGATTGAACAGCTACAAATAAATAATTAATATTTATAATAATTTACATAAGAAAAGGAACTATCGTAACTTATTTAATTTAAACTACCGCAAAGTTTATATTCTCGAACTTGATCCAGTCTACTAAATCTACGTATTGGCCTACGTTCGAACACGTGGTTGGTCAAAAATATTGCCTTTGGACAATTACTTTACTAAATATCAAAGAAGAGGTTTAATATTATTCAGAATAATATACTTTAATGCTTTGCTTTTCTCGTTGGATGAAGCTGGATAGACTTATACACGCCTGCCATGCAGTCTACACGAAAAATACTAAAAATACACTTATATCACAAATCCTCATGAAAATAATAGTGGATGCTAAATAATATAATTAATACAGATACGTTTAAATATAAGATGCTTTAGTGGCAACTCACCTCAGCAAGATGTCTACAGATATCATAATTCCACATTTGAAGAACAGGACGGCTCAATCATGGACACACACACACACATACACATGTTAACTTAGCCGGTTCTGTGAAGAGGAGTCTGTACTCAAAAGATCGAAGCAGTTCCCTACTGCTCACCTAGCGACTCTGGCGGTCAGCCGAAGAACCTCATGATCTTCTTTTGTTTTACTCCTATCTCCCTGCTTTATTCTTCCTTATTCCCGTCTATATTTCTGAATTTATCACTCCCCCTTCTTTATTATATTCGTGCCTGATTGACGGTATATAAAGGGTGATCCACGGAATTACAAAACAGAGCGGTTCTACAACACTAAGAGCGAAGGAAGGAAACGCTACGCGTCTGCAACTGAAGAGGAACATGGAGTCTGGGTCGTCGGGTTCATCACCATAACCGAATCAAAGGAGGATGGATCGTCCGACTCAACTCGGCGTTAACATGGACAGTATATTTGGGGTATTTATGTATCCAGTCGTCAATGTCAAGTTACAGGACTTGGTCTCTAATTTTGTTAGGAGAATTTAATCTTAATTACCTTTTAATGAAATTTAAGTAATATTTATCAAAAAGGACTGTGTCTCTTTTTATAGAAAAAATGTTTATTTAAAACTTTGATTTTAGTTAATGTGTAATTAACTTCAACATGCTAATTTTTCTTTTGTTAATTTATGTGTCCTTAAGTCTAATGGACAAGTGAGGTTCAATTGACTCTTTAAGAGAAACCCGGACCACTATATAAGTGTCCATTTGACACTGTCCTTAAACAAAAGCCTCTGGCTTAGAAAGTATGACGATTTAGTTTTGGATTTACAGATATCCACAAGTTCCACTAAAATTTTGAATCAAAATTTATCATGACGCCCAAGAACGTCATGATCATTAGTGCACTATTATTGATGGTTACCAGCAGGTTGTCAATTCTATTTGCTTGTTAAAGTTCAGTATATAGTGATACAAATTTGGTCTTGTAGTCATGCTTCACGATATGATATTACCCTAGGTGATCAACCCAGGGAAATTGCACTAGTGTCATAAATGGGGTCCGCGCAGACAATACTCTTTTAATTCTAACTATAAACGGACTGCTAATTTTGTAATGGTCTTAATAGATATCAATGTACTATTGAGTGCTCAGGCAGTACCGTAGGGGAATGAAACCAGCCATAGTACTTTGTTAGACACCTGGTTCTTAGCCATCAATTAGCTGGAAGAAATAGCTGATTATCATACATGTTGTATGGATACCTTCTATATCTTGCTCTATCAATCAAGGCTGTTTATAAGTTACTTGTTTATTTTGCTCCATACTATTACTATATCTAATTGTCTAATTACTCTTTTTTAGAAATACTTCAACCTTTGGCCTGGCGACTGAACTGCCCTGATAGCCACAAGTAATTTCTGGATAGCCACAAGTAATTTCTGAGTCTGATTGTTTGGAGGAAAACTTGTGTACTCTAAAACTCCTATATATTGCAAAACTGTAGTTTCTTAATTCTGTGTTTACTGTTTACATAATAAATCTATATTGTTTAAAATGACAGTTTTTTATTAAAATAATATGTAACCTTAGAGAGATAAAAGGTGCAAATATGTTTATTTACTGCGTGGGTGCATTATTGTAGAGAGCTTGTTTCCATAATGTTCAATCACATAACTTAAATTTGTTGATCTCCATTTTTAAGCTATAGTCATTTAAACCTTTTCTGAAAGTGGTGTGAATAATAATTTTTTAAGTGGAATAAAACGATAAACAAGCTTATTATGCCCAACTTAAAATAAATATAGATAATATTGGACTGAATCACTGTGGTTAAATATCACATTCCTGCACTTCTAGATAATTACAGTTATTCAAAGTGACAGATGTCAGTTGTTGGCATAAAGATACATTAGGGACTATTTCTAGTAAATTTATGACCTGTCATACAATAAACTAATGGCATGAATCTACTATAATTGGAAGTGTAATTTGATAAAGTGTGCATTTTTGCAGACGTTTATTAGTTATTAACCTGGGTTCTAAATCCAGCCTTTGGAAGAGGGTTTTCTACATGCATTTGAGTGGAAGGAGAGTGGGAACCATTTGGGAAAAATCACTATCAGTAGACCCAAAAGGCATTCGAACCTCGATATCCCTGTCCTCAGTAGGAAAGTCTAACACGAGAGTGACAATTTATGTTGTTCAGCTAACGTGAATAATACAAATAATTTAAAAATATTTTCAATTTGTTTCTGCATAACATTTGTTTACTGTTATAGGTTCAAAATTAGATATCAATGAAAGCTTTACATTTAATACATTTGATTGTTTTATTTCATTTTAGATTTCAGTTTTATTGGTTTTATTAATGATGTTTTTGATCTGAATTTTTATTGGTTGTGTGTGTGTTTGTGTGTATGTATGACTATGAATTAGTGTGGTCCAAATATATGGCTAAAGTAATTCAAAATTTTTTATAAACAAATACCTAGTAAAAACATGCACAAACACAGTTTTAATATTAAAAAAACATGTGATACAAAATCAAAAATCTCCCTAACTATTTTGGTATAATCATTATAATATATTTTATTGTAAATTGTTTCAAAGTACAGTTTTGAAAGAAAAAACTGTTACTTGTTTACTGATATTTTAGTTATTTTTTATTTTGTGTCAGGCCTGCTGTTCTGCAACATTGCTTAGCTTGGCTTTGGCTCAAAAGTCTTTAAAAGATTAACCAAAATGTAATAACATATTTTGTGTGTAATTATAGCTGTAATATTGATGTACATTTGAAGTGTACTCATAGTATTGACTCTAGTAGGATCTTAAAAGAAATTGACATAAAGGTATATTTCAAGTTTTTAGCTAGGAAACACAAATCTATTATAAATGCACTTGAAATTTAAAATAAATCCTTCATGTTGAAACATTTTTCATAACTTCTAATAATCTTTCGGATTTAAAAAGACAGGTTCTTAAAAACCTATGTTGGTGATTGAACTTATCTTCAGAATTTGAATAAAAGTTTTTTTTCCTTTTTATTAAAAAGAAAATTTAACTTTTTTTTTTGCAACTAGATATAGATAAAATAGGTACCACAATAAACACAGTAAAGATGGTCAGAATTTTAAATTTGTCACTAATGGTAGTAACACATTTACTTTCATTTTTTAAATAACCACTTCAAACTTGTGTTTTCTTTGTCCAGAGTGAATAAAAACACAAATAATATTTATATGTTAGAATTCTTCTTTGCATTAAACACTTGGTAAACAAAAGATACATACATTTACTTAGTTCTGAATGAATTTAAAAATGTCGTTAGTAATATTCATCTAGTAAAGAAACCGTTAGGGTGGGTGCATACAGAGGAGCACACACATCGCCCATCACTATCGTAAAATGCACATCGCTCATAGAATGTGTGCAAACCGAGCAGATTGCTTATCACACTACATACTCAGCTACAGAAAACCTGTCTGGACCGATCATAAATAGTGAAATGTTTCTTAAACAAATTTTATATTTTTTATTAAAAAAAATTTTAATCCAAAGATTTTTTATTTAGCTTTTAAAATATTTATTAAAGAATTAGATCATAAAATCTTTGACAACAGTAGTGATGAGTGATGACATGTCAGTAGCCAGTAAAGTTTTACTCCTGAACCAGTAACGATTCTGGGCAATTTAGTAATCCTGTCAATCAGAAGACAAAAATACTGGGAGAATTTCAGCATTCATTCACCAAACTCAAAAGTGATGCTCAAATGTTTAGCACAAACATAAGAATGTCAATGAAAACTTTCACTTAAATAATGAATGAAATTGAGTCAAAGGTTGAACCACAATATTACAATAATTACTATATTAATCCTATTTATTTTTTATGTCTTTCATCTTTTTCTTAAATAAACTCAGTCTATAAATAATAATCAATATAACAATCTAGTTGATAAAAGATGAAATAAAATGTGCACTGAGCCGCAATGAGGTATTGCTTTGCCTTTGAACAAAACAATCAAAGCACTGCACACATCGTACAGAAACAAACATGTTTGTTTCATGTGTCTGGTCAGAGTGAAGTGCGGAGAATGAGGTGATCCGCTTGTGCACTCCCTTAGAAGCTGAATGAATTGAAGCCCTTTCCACAACTTAATTATTCTGTCTTTGTTTTGAATGAATAAGAAGGTGTTTCTTTAAATCACCCTTCAACCTGAAGCCCTTATCACAAACATTACACTTATACTTTCTTTGTTCTGAATGAATACGAAGGTGTCTGTTTAAATGATCCTTCACCTTGAAGCTCTTATCACACACTTCACACTTATACTTTCTTTGTTCTGAATGAATAATAAGGTGTTTTTTTAAATCACCCTTAAACTTGAAGCACTTATCACAAACATTACACTTATACTTTCTTTGTTCTGAATGAATACGAAGGTGTCTGTTTAAATGATCCTTCACCTTGAAACTCTTATCACAAACTTCACACTTATACTTTCTTTGTTCTGAATGAATACAAAGGTGTCTGTTTAAATCACTCTTTGACTTGAAGCCCTTATCACAAATATTACATTTATACTTTCTTTGCTCTGAATGAATAGAAAGGTGTATGTTTAAACACCCCTTCACCTTGAAGCTCTTATCACAAACATCACACTTATACTTTCTTTGTTCTGAATGAATACGAAGGTGTCTGTTTAAATGATCCTTCACCTTGAAGCTCTTATCACAAACTTCACACTTATACTTTCTTTGTTCTGAATGAATACGAAGGTGTCTGTTTAAATCACTCTTTGACTTGAAGCCCTTATCACAAATATTACATTTATACTTTCTTTGTTCTGAATGAATAGAAAGGTGTATGTTTAAACACCCCTTCACCTTGAAGCTCTTATCACAAACATCACACTTATACTTTCTTTGTTCTGAATGAATAAGATGGTGTTTGTTTAAATCATACTTCACCTTGAAGCTTTTATCACAAACTTCACACTTATACTTTCTTTCTTGTGAATGAAAAATAAGGTGTTTGTTTAAATCATTATTCAACTTGAAGACTTTCTCACAAACATTACACTTATACTTTCTTTGTTTTGAATGAATATGAAGGTGTCTGTTTAAATGACCATTGAACTTGAAGCCTTTCTCACAAACATTACACTTATACTTTCTTTGTTCTGAATGAATAAGAATGTGTCTGTTTAAATCACCCTTTGACTTGAAGCCCTTATCGCAAATATTACATTTATACTTTCTTTGTTCTGAATGAATAGAAAGGTGTATATTTAAACCACCCTTTATATTGAAGCTCTTATAACAAACTTCACAATCATACATTCTTTGTTCTGAATGAATAAGGTGGTGTCTTTTTAAACTATCCTTCACCTTGAAGCTCTTATCACAACCATCACACATATACTTTCTTTGTTCTGAATGAACTAGAAGGTGTTTGTTAAGACGCCCTTTTTCTTTAAGATGCTTATTGCAAATATTACTCTTTTCAATTAGATCTTGACCAGATCTTGCGCTGTTTTCACCAACTGTAGAATCATTCAGAAAAATATTCTCCTTTGAACTTATATGGTCACGAAAAATTAAATCATAGTTTCTTTTTTCTTCTTTATGAACTAAACATTTCTCTAAAATTAGAATATTTGCATGGTAGTGAGATATCAGTAACTTGTGATGGTAAATCATGATTGGAAAGTATTAATTCAGTCTGTAAAGAAATTGGAAATAGAAATTAAACATTAGTCTAAATCTTTATCAAATAATAACATATGTATTGATTTTTAAGTCCTAGATGTCCAATTTTGTGGCTATCAAATCAATATTATTATTAGTTATTATATTAAGACGAAAAATCCAAATCTAACTAAATAAAATTAATATATAATATTAAAAAAATTACAATCAAAATAACTAATGAAATAAGGTATATGCTCCCCTAAGTTATATGTGGTATTTATGAGGATATAAGTTTAAGTCCAAGAATTGTTGACTCTAAAACAGCGCTATATGCCTCAGTATTATGTTCCAGAACATGAACTACAAATAGTGATATCTATAAAGTCTGAAGATAAATTTGAATGTGTTGAAATGAATTCAGAAAAATATTTATTTTTGCCCAAAATAAAGGCAAGTCTCTCATAAATATAAAAACTTTGAATATATAATAGCTCTGAATTATTCGGTACTTATCTTGTACAAAACTAAATGTTTCGAAGCAAGAAAATTATTTTCAAGATTTTAGGAATTCTTCTTTCAATCATGTTATGACTTATAATGAAATAGGTTGGGTGAAGAAAAAATATATAATGGTCGTGATAGTCATTCTAATAAATTAAATTAAGTAAATATAAAGCTATAGATTCAAACAAACCCTGTGACCACACCCAAAATACACCATGACCACAAATAAAGTTGAAAACTACTCTATAAGAGGTGAATATTGTTCATCCAAACCATCACACTTGTTCAATTCTTTGTCTGCGATTATCTAAAATGTGCTTGGTATAATTACACTTATGTTTAAAAGTCTGGTTACAAACCTCACAAATATATTGTCTGTGTCCTAAGTGTGTAAATATATGTTTGGTAAGATTCCTCTTATCATTAAAGCCCTTATCACACACATCACACTTATATTTTCTCTCTTCAGAATGAACAAGAAGGTGACATTTGAAAATGTTCACAAATATGAAATCCTTTTCGCAAATATCACACCTGTATTTTTTCTGTCCTAAGTGATTCAAAATGTAATTGGTAAGAGTACACTTATCACTAAAGACCTTATCACAAACATCACACTTATATGGTCTTAGTTCAGAATCAACAAGAAGGTTCCTTTTAAAACTACCCCTTACCAAGTCCTTATGACACTCATCACATTTGTACGTTTTCTGTCCAGAGAGAACTAACAGGTGTCTTCCAAAATTCCACTTTATTTTTATGACAATATAACACACATCACACTTGTATATTTTCTGTCCAGAATGAAATAGGTGTATGTTAAAATTCCCCTTTTCTTTGAGGACAGCATCACAAATATCACTGAATGACTAGTTTTAAGCATGGTCAACAAAAAATCATTCTACATTCATCATAAAAACTTCAAATTTATGTTTAGACTTTGCAGATATCACCATTTCATATGGATGTTCTGGAACGTAATATTGCATCTTTAGAGTCAATGGTACCTTAACACAGGCAGTAGGTAGCGTGTCTGTCTATTGAGCAAAAGGTTCCTGGTATCATTGGATGAAATGTGGATTTACACTTTCATAAACAGCTGGGGACTGGATGTTATTCCTGTCCTAATATTGAGTTAGATTATAAGGCATATGAAGTTACAACAGGCCTACTCAGCCAGTAGTGGAACATATATGGCTTGGATAAAAACTTACTCAAGCCACAGACTGGAAACATTGATAGATATAAAGTAAAGATTTCTTTACAGTTATAATTGTTCAGTAATTATTACTAAAATCATATAGTAGTTTTTAGGTCTAATAGATTAAGAATTGTGAAGATGGTGCATTTAGAGGAAGTAAACCCACATTTTCATGGAGGGAGAGTGAAAAGCCATTTAGGGAAAACCATCCCCAGTCCACCCAAAAGAGATTTGAAATTCGATCTCCCCACCTCGGCAGTCAAGCTCAACAAGAAACTAAAGCGTTAGCCAACTACTCCATCGAGGTGGGTTACTATGTACATATTAAGCCAATTAGTTAAAGATGAGAAATGTTGAATTTGGAGGAATTATACCCAGAGATAATGGGAGGGGAGTGGAAAAAACATTTAGGAAGAACCACCCTCATTACATCTGATTGGTATTCAAACACAGATATATTCATTGTCATCAGCTCAGTTTATTGTGAGAGCGACTCCTTATAGCAGCAGGACTACCAAATAAAGTAAGAAATAAGAGATATTTTTTAATTTATTTTACTGGAATATTTACATTTAGATCAGTTCCGGGGAAAAGCAATAATAATGGGGGAATAATCACAAATAAAATTTAACCACGATAAAAACTATTTAACCATATCTACCTGAATTTCTTCTTTGATAGGTGGAAAACTGGTAGTTGAGGATAGTTGAAGTTCAATACTCTGTTTATTTTCATTAGTACAAACTTTTGAGCTTTTTTCATTGATGGGTAGAAAATTGATGATGGTAAGATAATTATTTTGTAGTTTATTGTTAATACATTCCTTTGAGTCTTCAGGTGGGTTGGCATCAAACTGTATAATAAAATATTATGTTAATAGCTAGAATTTCTGTGAAGAGTAGACCTCACTTATAACTGTGATGGTAATTCAGCTGGTCAGTGTTAGTTGTTTGAAGAATATGTGTTCTATTTCTGAAATATATTTTTTTAAAGATTACCCGCACATCAAGACTAGCACTCAGAAGACCTAACAAAACTGTGTTAGATTTTTGAAGTTTCTAACTCTTAGTTTATTCGAGGATTACTTTGAGTCTTCATGTGGGTTGGCATCAATCTGTATAATGAAATATTATGTTAATAGCTAGAATTTCTGTGAACAGTAGACCTCACTTGTAACTGTGATGGTAATTCAGCTGGTCAGTGTTAGTTGTTGTAAGAATATGTGTTCTATTTCTGTAATATATTTTTTAAAGAGTACCCGCACATCAAGACTAGCACTCAGAGGACCTAATAAAACTGTGTTAGATTTTTGAAGTTTCTAACTCTTAGTTTATTCGAGGATTTTTATATTTCATATATGTGTGTATTTCACTTCAAAAATTTTAAGTTTGTATTATATGTCAGACTATACTACTATATTAAAGCTAATAAAACCTTTAGATCCTTTTCCAGCCTGTTCAATTATATAGAAAACACACATGTGCATGCACTTGGCCTTTACAAAAACTTACATCAATTTCCTTTTCGCTTGCAAAACTTGGCTCCAACTTGATTTGATGATCGTTATCAATCTAAAGAACAATAGATATTTGTTTTAAACTGTTGAAATATTGAAACCATAGAGATCAGAAATAGCAATAATTTCCCCGTGATTAATTAAATTAACAATATAAAAGTATATGTTATCATTTTTACACCTTATTACATTGCCTTCATAAGTATTTCAAACTGTTCAAGATCCAACTATGTGATATCTTTCACCTCGAGATTTAGAGAGAGAGACCTTGGATGAAGACCGAAGAGATCTTTTCTACCTAACCAACCTCTTGTGATTGACATCACAACTCTTATAATAGGCCAAAATATAATCTCCTTTAAATACATAATGCTCACTAGGTTTCATAAAACTGGGTCTTACTACCTATCAGAGTAGTTAACCTTTTTATATGGGTGTTCAAATATTCAAAATTTTGGCTTGGCTTCAAAAGAAATATCAGCTTAAACTTTGCTTTTAAAAAATATTCTGGCTTCGACAATTATGAAGCTTCACCAATCAAAATATTGGAGCTAAAATCACATGGGGGATGAATTTGGGTGTACCGTTTCCTTAACTGTTTACGTCCCCAAAAATATGAAAATACCTTCCATCAAAATTTTACCTTTCCACCTCATTAGTGTTATTAAAATACTTGATGTAGGGATAACAAATTTAAAAGTTCATGTAACATAACATTCACTTGGTGAACTTTCAGTCAACATTAAATTCATGAATAAGAAAAATTAATGTGTGACCAGGATTCACGTGATTTAATGTATCTCGAGCAAAACACAGAAATTGAATTTGAACAGTTTGAAACGTACTAAAATTAAGGAAAGGCATAGAGGGTTGCGAGTTGTGGGACTGTAATGTTTTGTGTTAAACATTTGCAACCTAGAACTCCTCGGCACTCGCTCTGGGTTAAACCCCCCTCCCCATTTTTTATATTATTCTATGTGTTTTGTTGGCATCTGCCCCTTTTGGATGCTACACATGAATAAGAAAAATTAATGTGTGATCAGGATTCGTGTGATTTAATGTATCTCGAGCAAAACACAGAAATTGAATTTGAACAGTTTGAAACGTACTAAAATTAAGGAAAGGCATTTAGCAATGGTTAGGCTCTAAGTACTTGCAATAGAATCTTATTGAATACTTGGTTATACATAAGAGAGTTTAATAAAAGGATACAACATTTTAGAGTAAGCAAAACACGAAAAACATATACCAAAGAGGTCATATAAATTAAATAAACAAACAAATGAAGTAGTAAAAACCCTGTTGACATGGCTAGATACAAAATGTAGTAAGTACCCTTTCCCTTTAATATTCAAGTAACGTGAAAGTTCTTCCTTGAACAACTCTTAAGTAAAGTGAACATTAACGTCCATTAAATTAAATGCATTATGATGCCTTCCATTTAAAAGCATAAGAATAACTGATTAAGTTATGTGAATATTAAGTGAATGTTAAGATGATCGTGATTCCGGCATTAGTCACAGATTAGAGTTACCTCCATTTTCAATTCCACTTTGTGATCGAGAGCGATATGCGAGTTCCATTCTGGCTCTGTATTTGTGGTTAGTGGAGAGTTCTTAACATTATTATCCATCTTCAAAAGATAAAAGTTAATTTGCCTTCAGTGGCCTACAAAGGAAACAACAAATTAAAAGAACACATTAAGTAAAAATATCTTTTACCAGTTAATCTCATAATAAAAGAGGCAACAAATATATTCTTGATTTATAAAAAACATTTATTATTTTGCATTATGTTTTTTTTCCCACAAGTATGTACACTTTCTGAACCGACTAACTAGATCGGCACATGCCTTATAAACTAACTTAAATCCATAACAGACACAACATCCAGCCTCCGGCCATTATTAATTCATCAATGTGAAGGGTAAACCTACATTTCACCAATGATAAATTATTTGGCCATACAAGAAATCGAACTTAATAAATTAAACTCAGTCGGCACACACGCTACTAACTGAGCTAAGGTATTTGACATTGCTATGTAGGGATGGGTTAAATGAAATTCATAATCATCATAAATTGTTTACAGCCTGTGGCCAGATCAGTTTAGTAAAATAATTCGATCTTTCTCTATCCTTCCTCCTTTTCCATTCTTGATCTATCAGTTGCACATTTCCTGTTTTCTGCTCCTCCCATCTAATTTGTAGTCTCCCTTATAGTCTTTTAGCTACTTACTTCGAATCAATCACATTATTTGCCCTCTTCTCTTTTCTAACCTCATTCAATGTTCAATCCATTTCAATCTTGCTTTCTCTAGTCTCTCATGTACTCCAATATTCTCATTACATGCCCATACAACTCTCAGTCTTGCTTTCTCTACTATCTCATGTACTCCAACATCCTCATTGAATGTCCATACCATTTCAGTCTTGCTTCCTCTACTATCTCATGAACTCCAACACCCTCATTACAAACCATAGCATCTCATTCTTGCTTCCTCTACTATCTCATGTACTAAAACATCCTCATAACATGTCCATACTATCTCATTCTTGCTTCCTCTACTATCTCATGTACTCAAACATCCTAATTACATGCCCAAACCATCACAGTCTTGCTTATTCTACTATCTAACATACTCCTTGTACCCCCATTATTTCCTAATCTTCTTTCTACTTGGGAAAAATAAAATGCCTCCTCACAAACTTATTCCCATGGCCTCCACTTGTTAAATTACAACCTGCTATTTTGTCAAAGCTCCTCTGAAGTCACATTCACAGCCTGCTCCTGAAAGACGAAAGGCGCTGTTAATTCTTGTCAAGGGTAAGTTTGGAAAGTTCCAACAATTAAATGTATGGTTATTTGTTTATCCGTATTCGTCATTTTCTTTCAGTCAAGGTTGTGGAATTACTATGTTGTGTGATGGATGGAAACATAAATAAAGTTGTGTATTATAAGGGTTTATCAACGCTTGACATAGTTATCATTGGAACAGAATCCGAAACAAACTTGTTCTATGCTCCGGAGATATTTTGGAGCAGTCATAATTTATAAATAAAGTTGCTATTGTGTGTTAATATCATACCATAATGATAATAAGAAAATGTCTAAAAACAAAAACAAAACAAGACAAAAGATGGTTGTATATTATATATACTTTAGAGCTGGTATGAAGGAGTTGAAGTTGAAAGGGTAACTTTAGTATTATAAAATCTATTTTCAACAATACAAGTACAGTATGTGACCTATTCCCACAATATTTTAATTACATTGTGCTACTATTTGGAGACTTTTTGGCTAATCATACATTTACCAAACAAAGTAAAGAGGAACTATTCCCTTATTTCTTGTGAAATGATAATACAATCAAATTCTGATAGCAGCTTTTATTAGTTGGAAAATTTACTAAAACAATTTTCATAAGTCAATTCAAGCTATATTCAACTGTCACTTTATATATACCTTATAAAATAATACCAACAAAATAGTAGAATGTTATTAATAGTAATGTCTCTTTTTTGGGTCATGTTCCAATGTTTAAAATACCTCGGCACACGTCATAGCAAACAGTGGTGCCAAATTGGTGGTTAGACTACTTCTACTCATCTCCTGTCACTTCCTTCAAGCCGGTGATAGCTGGATAGCTCTTCTTTACCCTCCCCTCTAGCTTAGTTGGGCTGTAAATGAACTCTTCTAAAGTAGTCTGAGTAAGTTTGGCAGATAACAGTAGCTCATTGTTTCTCTACATTTTTCGGAAGTTGCACGTGTTGTTTATGTGAATTTCAACATTCAACGTGCCTAAATTGAAAGAAAGTGCCTCAGATGAATTCAAACTTTTCTTTGCTGAATATAGCGAAAAAGTATTCTATACCAATGAACAGATACTATATTGCAAACTCTGTGACATGAGAGTTGCCGTGAAAAAGAAATTTACTGTGCAGCTGCACGTCAAAAGAGAAAAAGACAGAAAATGTCTTCAGTGATTCCAGGATGAGAAAAAACTACAGCAAATGCTCCTTGGCCAAACCAGCAAGTCTTCAAAAAGTTCTGCAATTTACGAAGAATTGTGTAAATTCTTCATTTGTGCTAATATTCCCTTGAGCAAAGTTAACAATCGGAAACTAAAGCTTTTATTAGTTGGAAAATTTACTAAAACAATTTTCATAAGTCAATTCAAGCTATATTCAACTGTCACTTTATATATACCTTATAAAATAATACCAACAAAATAGTAGAATGTTATTAATAGTAATGTCTCTTTTTTGGGTCATGTTCCAATGTTTAAAATACCTCGGCACACGTCATAGCAAACAGTGGTGCCAAATTGGTGGTTAGACTACTTCTACTCATCTCCTGTCACTTCCTTCAAGCCGGTGATAGCTGGATAGCTCTTCTTTACCCTCCCCTCTAGCTTAGTTGGGCTGTAAATGAACTCTTCTAAAGTAGTCTGAGTAAGTTTGGCAGATAACAGTAGCTCATTGTTTCTCTACATTTTTCGGAAGTTGCACGTGTTGTTTATGTGAATTTCAACATTCAACGTGCCTAAATTGAAAGAAAGTGCCTCAGATGAATTCAAACTTTTCTTTGCTGAATATAGCGAAAAAGTATTCTATACCAATGAACAGATACTATATTGCAAACTCTGTGACATGAGAGTTGCCGTGAAAAAGAAATTTACTGTGCAGCTGCACGTCAAAAGAGAAAAAGACAGAAAATGTCTTCAGTGATTCCAGGATGAGAAAAAACTACAGCAAATGCTCCTTGGCCAAACCAGCAAGTCTTCAAAAAGTTCTGCAATTTACGAAGAATTGTGTAAATTCTTCATTTGTGCTAATATTCCCTTGAGCAAAGTTAACAATCGGAAACTACGCAACTTTTTAGAAAAGCACACTGGGAAGAATTTGCTGGACTCCTCCACACTAAGAAAAAATTATGTCAGACGTTGCTATGAAAACACCATGAAGAATATAAGGCAAAAAGAAGCAAAAAATATGGGTGTTTATGGATGAGATAACTGACTCTCTTGTACAATATGTAGCTAACGTAGTGGTAGGTTCGTTGGAAGAAAATGGGCCTGGTGAAATCTTTCTCGTTAATTGTGAACATTTAGAAAAAATAAAATATTTCTACAATAAGTGAACTCTTTGCAAGGTACTTGAGCTTAATATTGCCCGATGTCATCCAACATGACAATGCCCTGCTCTTCGTGACTGATGCTGCACCTTACATGATAAAGGCCGCTAATGCCCTTAAAGCGCTGTACTCAAAAATGGTGAACTTAACATGTCTAGCACATGACTGTCATAGAGTTCCTGAAGAGATACGAGGGCAATTCATCCAAGTTGACCAGCTGATTCGGTGTGTGAATAAAGTTTTTCTGTAGGCACCATCTCGAGTTGCATCATTCATTCAAATCGTTGGCCCCAAATGTTCCTTTGCCCGCGGCTTCAGATTTAACCAGATGGGGGACTTGAATTTAAGTATGCAACTATTAGTCTGAGAACTTCCAAGTTGTGAAAAAGTTCATTGACTCATTTGAGAACAATGAAGCGACCTCAATTAAAGTTGCAGGAACTTCTTTTTGATCCTGAAATTTCACATAAGTTTTCCTTCCTAAATTCAAATTTTGGATTTCTGCCTAGTATCATTACTTCCTTGGATAAGTCAGCATTGCTATTAGTGGATCAAATAGATTTGATAGAGAAAGTTGAGAATTACCTAAATATTTTGACTGGAAGAGTGGGAAAGCCATGCAAAAGAAAATTGAGCAAGTTTTTTATTTTTTTTTAAAGAAGGATATGAATCCCTGTGCTTAATTGCAGATATGCTATCAGAGAAAAACTTTTCCTTTGGTGAAATTTCACCAGGTTTTGAACAAAGTGACGTAGTTTATTTCAAGTAATGCTCCTGTGGTGTCAGTAAAAGTGGAAAAGAGATTTTCTGCGTTTAAAGCTTTGTTAGCTGATAATAGAAAATCATTTCTTTTGAAAATCTGCAAATTGATTTTGCTGTGCATTGCAATTATGGACTGTTGAAATAAAAAAACTCTACATTTACCATGTCAAACTAAACTGTCAGAAAATATAAGTTGAATTTTTATGTAATTTCCTTGTTTTATTTTATATGGAATATCTTATGTAGACAAAATCAAAACTTGCAGTTTGGCACAGAAATGGAATATTGAATTAAATTTTAAGGTTTTCCCCTCTCTTATAGGGCTTGTTTTTAGCAGGGGAAAAAAAAAGTTTATCATTTTTTTAGTTTTAGAAAGCATTTTTAAACTTTTTGGGTCATAAATGGATTTTAATAGGGCATTTATATCAATTTTTAGGTCACCAAAATCCTAGCCCTTCTCATTATCATTGTAAATATTAATTTATTTAGCTTCTTTCCTTTATGTTATAAATATAGGCTAATGTACTGTACTAAATATGGTTTTTAACACCCCGTTGTACTCTTATGTTTAGATTATTTGTGTTCATTATGCTAATGAGTTAGGATGTGGAAGTGCAAGCGAATTTGCATGGAGAGAAAGTGTACAATCAATCTGGAAAAAACACTCTCAATATATTCAAACCTCCGATTTCCCTGTTGTTGGCAGTCTAGTCCACCACAAAAGTGAGGTCTTACACCATGCGCCCACCAAAACAGATGAATCAATATTATGTTACCTCCTACTAGAGCTATATTCTATGAGAATATTTTTGAAAAAATAATCAAAGTACCCTAAAGTGGGACTGCTTTAAACAGTGGTATAATTTTGACACGTGGAAGTAGTAAAGATTTAAAATGTGACAATTAGCACTGATTGCCTTATATTTAACATTGTTAGATGCAGAAGTTCATTAGCTTCCAGAATATACACTTAGATATATGATTTTATGAAATGAGCTAAAAAAAAACAACATGCACATCTTGTGTATATTAGAACCATGTACAAGTAATACAAAAATTGTTAAATTATAACAATGCCTGGGGTTTTGCATAAAAAAACTAAATATTGTGTCAAAATAGACCCACTTTAAGGTAGTGCTATCTTTTACATTCTTGACTGATCATTTGTTTATTTTTCTCCCCAATCATCCCCTATTCCCTCTCATTATCTTACCATATAAATCCACACTCTTATGTTGCTATGGGAACTCTGTGAAAGGTTCTACAAACATTAAAATTACTATAACTCATCTACGACCGACTCTATAGTCTAGTGATCAAGAGTTCTTGGTTACAGACCCATAGGACCCGAGTTCAATCCCAGGTGCTTGGAACATTTACATGAAACTAATAATAAAGCCTCATAATGAGAACTGAGCTGCTTGAATGTAAATTAGAAGCTCCAGTCTTAAAAAAAACTGAGATTAACAGCCAGAAAGTTCATTGTGCTAATCACATGACATGCTGGTTAGGTGTACTTCAGAGCCTATTCTGCAATTTAAAACTGGAACAACTTATAGTCGATACAGAGGACTACCAAACCCTGAAAAGTAAATGTGTATGTGCACGACAAGTCTGTAGACTCTGCCTTTGTAATTGGTTGAAACTGCCATGTGATTAAGGATACAAACCGTTCAAACATGATTTTCCTCTCGGCGAGACTTAATGGTATAACAATCAACTATAAAATAGCTTTGTTTTTTGTAATCAAAATAATATGAAGTTTTTGTTGATTGAGATGAATTTAACTCTTTGAAAGGAAATTTTCTAGAGCTAAGTGCAAGCCGACATTACCCCTGCTGAAACCATTACTAACAAAAATAGCGCCATACAATATTTTGACAAAATGTCTAAGATATATTTGAAAGTTATATTTAAAACATGAGCTAGTTAGTGTAATTGTTATACTAGTGACATTGGTGCTTTCATTTATATGCGCATGCACGCTTAATTTGCTGTAATTTGTAGTTTTTACAAAGTTAAATTTGAATTAAATTCTATGGAGTAATTTGAACTAAAGAATTAAGGAAAGGATTCTGTACACAGTTCCATCCGTGAGTGTTGAGTCGATCTCTTACAGAGTATTTCACAGCTTACAAATTCAAAGTCTGTAGACGAGGCTTTAGGTTAGGAGTAAATACAAATACAGTGATTGTAGCAAAAGTGGAACAAATCCAGTGGTGAGTTAGTATCAGATTTGCCCTGCTCTAATAAAGGATTATATTTTACAAACTATTCACTCACAATTATATTAAATATACTCAACAATTTTAACTTACACATGAGCACGATCGGATATATCTCATAGTACTATCTACAGATTAACTTATGTCTACGTATAAGTCTATTAAAATACAAAGCAAAAACTTGTACCTCACAGATCAATTTATGCTGCCTTTATAATAGGAAACTTGTGAAACTAAAATACATTGGGTCAGATGTGAGCATTTCTACTAGCTTGCAATCGAGTTCATGGTCAGAAACAGTTTCCATCAAACTGTAGAGCGTGAACATAGTCATTCAATGGCTGTGTTTTTTATAAGAATTAATTCGTTAGAAATCGGAAGAAACAAACATGTCAGGTTTGGCATCTGTGGTTTGTCCACTGGAAACAAATATATCAGATGCGAATCAGTCACCCACGATTTTATTTCTGGAAACAATCGAATCAAATTAATAAAGATACTTTTGAATATATTATAAAATTCACTAGCCCAACACTAATATCACTTTCCCATTTTATTGAAATCATTCCACCATAAAAAGTTTCAGTGTGATTCTGAGTTCCGATATATAATATATAATAATATATATAATTTTATTCATAATAACAAAATTACTTTATAACATGATTATTTATCTTTAACTCATTTCCCATTCCCATCCAAACCTATTTAGGCTATTTATTTTTATATTAAGATTGATAAGTACTTAGTATGTAGTTTTAAAAGTCTAAAATAAATTAATTTTGTAGGTACTTGGTAACAGGCTTCTTGTTCAAGACATTAGGATATTCATTTAGAATTTTAGACACTAATGTTGGAAGACTTGTTCATGAGACATGTAAGGCTATTTGGGATGCAGTGCCTGCTGTATGTAGGCTATTCTATTTCCAAGATACGATGACATTATGTCTATAACTGAAAGATTCTTGGATAAGTAGGAAATCCCCAAATTATTGTTCGATGTATATACAGAAAACACATATGCATAAAAGATCCAAAGCACTCAAGCAGCATATAGGCTATCGCAATTAGAAACTGTATTTTTTAATCGTTTACCAAGCGGTTGCAGGGCAAAATTACAAGTTTATTGCTATTGATGTATGAGCATATGGCAAAGAAAGTAATGGTGTTTTTTTCCTTCAAATCGAATCAAAAATCTTGAAACGTGAGCATTCGGTGTTGGACGACATAACTCAATTCCAGGAACAAATATTTCAGTACCTAATGTTATTTTGTGAGAGGAATCATATCCACTCAAATCTTACTTCCTTTTCCAGTGATCAGTATCATACTTGGATCAAAAGAAACCATTTTCAATGGGTGCATGTCTCGAGTACGACAATTTGTTTTTTAGTACTATTAGCACCGCGTCTTACTACCCGTTAGGTTTATACGCAGACAAGTAGTTGTATATTCGTTTGGCATTATTAATAGCAAATTGAGACTCCTGTAATAAAGCAATTGAAATAAAGCCAAACTGTGCCAAGAAAAGTGTTAAATGTATGTGCATGATGCATAACAATTGATAAATAAAATAAAAATGCAAAGAGCAAGTAGTAGCCTCATCTACTTTCCAAAAAACACATTTGGAAAACAGTAGATTTGCTACACTAGGTGAAAATAAAGGTACCAGTTCTACATATATTATTAGAGATTAATTTTAAAAATTTTGCTCAAGAGATTTGTGAAAATAAATACTTTTTTTAGTACACAATATATTACCTCTGTAATACTGCTACGAGTGAAAATTCCCTCATGTCAAAACTATTCGTTTGTAAGGATGCATGTGGAATACATTCTGAACCCTGCAGAATGCAATACAATTCATCAGAATAATTGAAAAGAATCCTAACGAGATGAGATAGTTCGCACTTCGAATGATTTCGTCCGAAGACGCACAAATTACATCGGGTACCGTGGACGACCTTCAATATCATTCAATGATACCGGATCGTTCACAGCTATTCGTCCTACTTCTGACAAACATAATTCAGACGAAAAAGCAGCCATGGGACGACTAGCTTTAAACTGAACCGGAAATTCGGATGAAACTTTTCAATTCACGCGCTATAGTGGGGTATTGTTTCAAATGTAGCTGTTTATACTAGAAAATCAATTGAATGAAATATACTTTAGGACCCTCACATTTTATAATGCAATAATATAATTGGATTCACAACAATTTCTTCAAAGCACATTATAAAATAAATTATTATTAATTATTTTAAACCTAATACTTTTTTAATACCGTAATCTCGCAGATAACACCACCACCGAACAAGAAAGCATCACACTCTCTCCTCTCACTATAGTATCAGCCTCTCTGAACGGTAGCCGTGGTTCTTTTGTTTTGTTTTAACATTTTGTTTACGGTAATCATGTTTGTTTTTTTAAGCATTTTGTTTATATTTTAGCATGGTTTAACTGTTTTGTTTTTCAAGAATGATCTGTGATTATATAAAGATGAATTTTCGAGATCAGGTGTCGATTCTTTTCCATCAGCTCACAGGTCGTCAAATAATGTATAATATAAACCACTGTCCTTAAGTGAAGATAACATCGGATGTACACAAAATCTTATGTTTCTTCAACCTCTTGAGTAGCAAAGATAAGTTATTTTCCTTGCAAGACAGTTTTTTCACGACTTGATATCAAAGACCAGACATATGAAGACACAGGAATGCTAGTTCCTTATTCTATTGCGATATTATACGGACATGGTGGCTTGATTTTGTACCAATTTCGTATTCAATTATTTATTTGTATATTGTTTGGACAATCGTCCTTTTAGAACTATAGTAAAAATCCCCTTCAGGGCGGTATTTTATTCTACATAAATACTACTATAGTTAAGGATTCTGGTACGAGAATAAGCCTTTCAAACGAGCCTCCTTCAAAACTAATCGTATATATTAGACTACATCAACTTATTTAAATAAAAAACTCATGAGTTTCAAACTATGTTATGATCTTAAAGCCTTCCGTAACAAATTTATTGAATCACACAATGAGTTTCATAGTAAAATTAGTGAACGATGTCAAAATGCCACGTTGCCCTTTATGTGTGTGAGAGAGAAATAGATACCCCAAAGTTTCCTTCTTTCTTACACATTAGTATTCAAACTTCAGGCTAAAGATGTCAATCCAGTAATATAAAATTCCGTGCGTGTAATCATATTGTTCTTCAATCTATTGAGGCCAACAGGAACCCCCAAATTCTCCTAATTAAAGGGATTGAAAAACCATTATTTTATCTAGTTTATTGCTATTTGGGTACTAAAGGAATCTTACGATAACTATTTTGTATTACCTTTTGTGAAGCTTCTATCCCCTAATTTGTATCCACAATAACAGAAATAATAATTTTTCGAGTATATTGAACTACCTTAAGCTCAATTGGTTTTTTGCTCAGATTTTGAAAGAGCCGCGCTAGGTTTGTTGAGTAATATTTTCAGGAAGAAAATGTTTCTCTCTGACGTCCGGTGGCCTGATCGAATTCAAAAATGTTCGTGTGGTGAAATTAAAGATAAATAATATGACTACATCTTCTACAAGGGTCAATGACACTCAAACTGTGATGAAAATCATGTGTGAGATCTCCAAGACATCTGAGCAGTTCACTAATAAAAGTTTAGTTTATTTTTACCTGGATATCCAGAAATTTGGTGAGATCAATCCAAAATATTTTTATTTCTAACTATGGGATCGACTTTATGTACAGTACTAAACAATATTCATATGGAGAAAATCTGAATTAACTTAATTGTAAGTTGTGGATAACTTGATTTATTAGAATTAAACTAAATATCACAAACAATTGTGCAATAAAACATTTTCAAGTAATTTAAGTGCATAAAACTTCATAAAAAATATGTTTTCAAGTATAAAACAATCAACCAAAAATATTTGAACCTTGATTTTGCTTTGAGAATATTTCCTTTATTCAATTCGAGTTCGCATCGAATTGGAAAAGTGGACTTCGCACATCTATAATCAGCACATAATTTATTTTTGGCCATTTTGGGCCCCCGAGACTACTATAGGCAAAAAAAAGAGAGCAAAAACCACCACTCTTTTTATTATGTAATGTTTATTGAATTTGTCTTTATATAATTTGATCACAGGAATAACCATGGTTTCTTATTCAATTTATAAATTGCTGGTAATTATTAATGAGATAGGTGTAAATTAATGATGCAAAATATTTCAAAATTAACACTTCTGTACAATTAATTTATATGTATTCTATTATAAAGGTAAAATTTAAAAAGGGTTTAAAATTATATACATTTTTATTTCCACTCGACAGAAACTATATAAAAAAAAATCTATGTACCTTCCTCCATTCTTGCCCGTCTCTCTTTTTTACATAAGTATTGTTACGAGTCCCTCCTCAGTAAAAATAAGTAATGCTCAAACCCCCACTCCTCTAAGGTGCTTACATAATACCTGAACGCACCCTAATATTGTCTCTTTAAAGCCTGTGTTACTAGTTTTATTCATACTTTTCATTTATGCATGTTGAAACAGTTTGGCCACATCCACACTAGCTTACTTGATCATCTAGTGCTCAATCAGTGGTAGCCGTGTGAAAAATAAAAATCAACCCATATACACACTTTTTGGAGAATATACTATATTGCATTGTGATAATGAGTTGTTTATAAATATGTGCTAGTGTTTGATCATGTTATATGCAGATGAACTAATAACACTAATGTGTTAGGGATTGTAGGTTTAATTTTGAGGTGCACCAGTATTTGTGTGGGTGAGAGTGGAGAAACTTATCTTCCTCTCATCAGCAGGCCAGTCTATTATGAGTGTGACACCTTGTACCATTCATCCACTGGATCGGAAGCCAGTGTACCATACTATTAAATATATGATTGGTCATGGACTAAACCATGGAGTCTCATCAAAATACTAAAGTTCTGGATCGCCTCATTATATTTACTAGTTTTAGTACCAAATTAATGTTTGTAAATGGAACATAATTTACCACAAATAGGTTATTTAAAATAAAAATAATTTAGAGGCTTGAAAACTGCAGGATGTATTAATGATTCAGGGTGTCATTTGAACAGATTTTTTTTTAAACAAGAGATACAAAGAAAAATATTAGGTATAATTTTCTTTTTAATAATTTATTTTCTTAATGATTTCTAAACAAACTTTACTTTAGCATGTTTTCAATTGATAAATAAAAAATTAATTTAATTTATATGATTTCGGTTTGAAGAAGCCAAACCAGATAAAAACATATGGGGGAACTAAAAGAAAATAGTTATAATCCATATGATTTTTGCTTGAATAAAAAATTTAGATAAGCTTTTATAATGTATGTGTCATTTACAAAAACATTAACTAAGTTGGATGCGCTATACACCAGTTCTTACAAGTGTGTGTGCGTGTATATATACATATACACACACACAAATTAAGAAAAAATTAAGGTTTTGTAAGACTGATTAGGTATGTTTTCAACAGAAAAGTCAGAGATAAGTCAACAATTCTGTTGCATAGTAAGTTTTTATTAATATAAGAGATATTTAGGAAATTTGCAAAATTTAACCTTAAAAGGCCTCATGTATAAACATATTATGAAGCATTAACAAGATAATAGTTGTTTTGTCATAGTGTGACAACATACATTTGTAAGGCCACACAAGACCTTGGTGATGTCGGTCCGGCCAGTAAAGGCAAGACCAGTGGAGTGGGTCCGGCCGGTGAAGGCAAGACCTTGGCGGAGCGAGTCCGGCCAGTGATGCCAGAATCACGCTCTACTTAATGTTAACTTAACGTAAAGGACCTCCTCGTGTGTTTAAATGGAAGCGATCACGATGCACTTAACTTAACGTTGACTTGCAGTTAACTTAAAGTAAGAGATGTCTTGGTAGGTCTTTTACTTTACTTTACGTTACTTGACGGGTATCACGTGATCTAGCCAGCCAATCACTATGCGAGTGACGTCAACAGGGCTATTTAGTAATTCATTTGTTGGTATTATGACCAATGTTTACTCTTTAGCGTAAGTTTTAGTGATCAGACATTGAAACAAAATAATTAAACTAAAATATGAACTAAATTTAACAAAAAAGTTTATTAATATATATTTATTATATTGATTGAAAACTGTAAACACTCACAGATCATCACTTTACAAAACGTACAAAACCACAGATCATACTCGAGAATGCAAATGTTTTGCTCGAGTTGTTACGTTAAGTTAAGTGAATCGTGATCACACATAAGTTAAGTTAACTTTAAGTGAACGTTACGTTAAGTTACGTTAGTTAACGTTAAGTTGATCGTGATCCCGGCAAGACCTTAGCGTAGCGGGTCCGGCCGTAGAAGGCGGGACCTTAACGGAGCGAGTCTGGCCGGTGAAGGTACGACCTTAACGGAGCGGGTCCAGTCGGTGAAGTCAAGACCTTGGTGGGGTGGGTCCACCCGGTGAAGGCAAGACCTTGGCGGGGCGAGTCCGGCCAGTGAAGGCAAGACTTTGGCGGAGCGGGTCCGGCCGGTGAAGGCAAGACTTTGGCGGGGCGAGTCCGGCCAGTGAAGGCAAGACCTTAGCGTAGCGGGTCCGTCCGGTGAAGGCAGGACTTTGGTGGAGTGGGTCTGGCCGGTGAAGGCAGGACTTTTGCGGAGTGAGTCCGGCCGGTGAAGGTACAACCTTAACGGAGAGGGTCCGACCGGTGAAGGAAAGATTTTGGCGGGGCGGGTCCGGTCAGTGAAGGCACAACCTTAACGGAGAGGGTCCAACCGGTGAAGGAAAGATTTTGGCGGGGCGGGTCCGGTCAGTGAAGGCAAGACCTTGGTGGGGCGGGTCCGGCTGGTGAAGACAAAACCTTGGTGGAGCGGGTTATTTTTTAGTTGGTGGAAAGTATGCTCATGTATGATTTTCTCGAATACTTAAAAGAAAATTTTTAAGATAGAAATTGGTATATAATTACAAACCTTTGTTTTTACCCCTTTTTTATAAATAGGTATGACAACAGATTGTCTCCATGTAAGAGGAAATGTATCATTTGAAAGGCTAATGTTAAAGATATAGGCTAACAAAGGGTTAAAAATGCTGGTACAGCCTTTAACAATAAAACTTGGAATTTCATCTGTCTCGGTACATCTATAATAATTCAATTTTTTCTCTTCCTTAGATTCAATAAACTTGATTTTCTTTTATTTCTTTATGTAATCTTTAAATTTCTTTCTTCTGCTTTGCTGTTTTTTTCTTCACTTATCTGAATTAGCCTGCTATACAGTTCATCTGAAGTGATAACTTCTGATCCACTCACTACCTTGGTGTTTTTCTTTTTAATGTATTTTGTTTTTTAGCTTTGGATTATCTCCAATAGCAACTGATATAATTTTTTCCCATTTCCGATGGTACTACTTGCCGAAAAAGAAGATACAGTAGTTTCCTCACATGAAGAAAACGTTGAAGGACGAACTTCAAATAGAGAAGATGTTGACTGGCAAACTTCAGCAAGTGAGGAATTTGCAGGAAGAGCTTCAGCTGACATTAATCGTAGCATACAAATATCTGTTGAAGGGCCACTGGGCAACCAGAACCGTAACTTAAAGGATTTCCTGATCGAATGCTGGCAAATGTATAATTTTGTTCAGATCTGAGAGTGTCATTGGAAATAGAAGAGAACCAACATATTATCTTGATGAACATTCAAGGAATTCCTTGATCTGAGGGATGTCGGACCAAATGAACTTTCAGGGACTATCTCCTTAATGGAAGGATGAATTCCTCCATTCCAAAACCCTGACTGGGTTCAAACTTGTGCACAACAAATTAATAAATAATCTCTACAAACTTTTTTGTTATACTTCATTAACTAAATTGTAACATTCTCTCGTTTTGCTAACTAAACCAGTGTCAAACTTGCATGTGTTTTGTGACCTTCGCAAATGAGGAATGCAGATCTTTCATAGGTACCAGGTGATAGCAAGAATGCTTTTTTAAAGAATCTTTAAAAATTATTGACTCAATCCATTCATTAGTAGTAGCAGTATTACTGTCTGGATATACTTCTTATTTCTTTGACATCATTTATCCCAAATTTTATTTTCCTAGAAAATAATTAATGGTGGAACAGCTGCCACTGTCAGAAGGACTGAATTGTTTTCTCTCTCAGGGGAGCTAATAGTTCTTGAAAAAGGGAGACATTTTCCTTCAACAACTTTTGTCTTGGATGGATCCCTCGTAAAACTTGGTCTCATTGCAGTTAAATATAACGTGAGGTTTGTTTTCCAAACCAAGTTTCTCATTAGTAACCTTCACTTGGTCAAAATACCTTTAAATCACAAAAGGGTCAACACATCTAGTTCTAGTGATTTAGACTGAGCCTTTTGTATTAGCAAATTGTTCCGTTTCATGAATGAAGACAGCAAATCACCATTTGACCTGGAATTTTTATACCATTAGATATGGCATATTTCTCTACCAAAATTAAAAGTTAATTTCTAAAAAAAAGTCTGTAACCATGCTTTTCTAATTTCATTAGCCATATTCTACTCAACTTAAAATGCAAACACGTTGCCATAAAATACTTTAAGGAGTAGAAGGGAGGGCTACTTTTTTTAATGAAAATATAGCAATAAATTTAAAATAAAACAAATGTGTAACTGATCAATATTATAGAGTCTATATGTGTATACATAGCAATACATTAAAAATATATTAAATGACAAAATACTATTCTTTGTCCATGGTAGAGAAACCATTTAGTTTTATTCTCCTAGACATAAAAGTTTCTGTAGTTTTTTCAATTTCTACTGGTTTCCTATCTATTGACATCAATGCTAAGTCACATTGGACGTACAGCAGAAACAACAAAGGCAGAGGGAAGGAGTGGCACAGTAAGAGGTTTCGGCAGGGCATCATATAGTGAAACCAATCCTCAAGTTGGTGACATGTCATGTAAATAACTTCTACTAGAATTTGATTCTGAATCAGACTCAGAATTTAATAATTTAGTTTTAATGTGCTCCGTAAAAAAAAAAAGTTGATAATGGTCCTGATAAGCAACATTTTACTTTTAAAGTAATTCATTTCTGTAGAAATATTTTCCCATCAGTAATCTTTCAGCTTCATCCTCAAGTAGTTTGGATTGCTTATATCGTACAATACTGAATTATCTTGAACTAATTGGATAATATGTTAAATCGCAATATTTCATTTTGTGGAAGAAACTACATGATGGAGGTGCAGAGGACACAGGAAAACTGTACTACTAGAACAAGACTGAGGTGTGACAGAGTTAATCATATACTGCGCATTTGCTGTGTCCAATGTGTGGTAAGTCATTACTGTCCCATGCGATTTCGAAGATAAGTCTTCATACGTTTTAGTGTAGTATAGGGCTGTCATCTGAACGCCATTGGGCAAGAGAGAAAAAAAAACCTCCAGTTATCTCCACATACATAACATAGAGCATTTTAACATATTTAATTTGTATGTATATTGGAGATGTAGGATACTATTGTAGTTATGTTAAGTTAAATGAAATAAATGTTTAAAAAAAATATGTTTGTACTGCATAACCAATTTCTAAAATCATGATTTACTCGGGTGCGTGTGTGATTACCGTTACGTGTTATGTGTCCGCCGCCAACCCCACTCATTGTCATTGTGGGTTGGTCAGTCTCAGCCAAAGATATCTGACATTACTATGGACAGTTTAATATCAGCAACTTTATTATTTATATATTTTTTCCTGCCGTTTCATTTTCCAATCACTGTTTTCCGTCTTGTCCCTCTCCTTCTCTGTACCGTGTGTATGTCCTAAGGTCCTGGCGACCCTTCATGTGCTACGAGAGTGGGTTTTTTATGTAATTTTCCCACCCCTAACCAACAGAACGCACCTTTCAGCCCGCCATTGTATGTCTGAGTGATGTTTGTTTTATGTTCAATGTCGTGTGTGTTGTCTAGAGACCTTCGGGTCTGGTGTCAAATGTCCCCTAAATGTTTCTCATGTTTTTATTCATGTCTACATATCTATGTTTACGAAAAATAAAAAAATAAAACACATACAAACAAACAAAATAAAATGAGTTCAAACGGCTATAGGAAGTCTTACTACACCCTGATTTAAGTAAGAATCACATTCTGGAAGGCCTTCGTTAACTTATTTAAGGAATCAATTCACGAGTTTCGAACATTATTCTATTCATACCTTTTATTAACTAACTTATCTAAGGAATCAATTCACGAGTTTCGAACAACATTATGCTATTTATATCTTGTATTAACTTATTTATATGTTTCAGCTATTGCATACATTGATGTGAATCCATTGGCTAAATGTAATGCTAATTTTTGGGTAAGCTAAGTAATGAACACTCACAGGAGCACAGTTAACGATGTTGAAAGTAGGATTTTAATTAAGTTAAATAATCCTGCACTGACCAATGACTACTAGTACAACTTCCATCACCAATTATAAAAATAATAATAATAAATTTATTTATTTCTATACCTTCTGTGATATATATCATTTTGATTGTGTGATTTTCCCGTATATATGCACTTTTCATTCAAAAGAGAAAGCTTCCATAGAATTATTCAAAAGGTACACTGAACCGAAAGAGTTATTGTTGATGTCTACAGCATCTCCCATTTATTTCTACGGTACATAGAAAAATTCTAAAATCTTAACTCATATTTATGCTAGTATGAAATTTAAAGATAACTAAATAAAATTATAAAATTCAATTTAAAATCACGAAACTAATCTACATTCAAATACACCTTTAAAACACACTATATATGCTCATAATATAGCACACACATGAGTCAGGGATAGCTGGCTTACTGATTGCCTTCAGTGTCTGTGTTAAACAATTGCGTATCCAATACCCTTCTAGACCCTGCAAGCCAGATTTCACGAGTGCGTTAGGTGGACAGATATCAGCTTATCTTGACCAAGTTAACTGACACATTCACTTCGTGTGCTTGCTAACATATTAATATGCTCTAAAAATAATCATTAAAATTTCAATTTTATATCTATTTTATGTAAAAGGATGTTTTCCTTCCTTTTTCAAAACCTTTTGAGTTAACTGAGCTTGGACCGCTTGCCATGACGCCCTCGCTAATGTGTATATCATATATTCATACAAATTAACGAACGATTTCAAATTCTCAAATTGCCTTGAATGTAAGAAATAGAGAAAGTGATACCCAAAAATGCATCCCTCTTAAATATCATGGGAAGTCAACAGTTCGAAAATTTCAGTATCAGTGTAACACTACCCTTATTCTCCTGAGAATAAAGGTGGATACACAAAATTTTACTTTAAATATAAAATACCAAAAACAAATAAACAATAATTGTAGAGGAGCCAAAAGGACCATCATATGACAAATAGGCCGTACTCCGGCATATTGGTCATTCTGCTTCCATGAACCCACTTCACAAATATTAATTAGAAGACTCAAAATTTAGCTCAAATCAGGGTAGAGGACGGGACATATTTCATTCAATTAGATTATTACAAGAGAAACTAAGCATTAACATGAGATTTTAAATAATTTATTTTGATAAACAATAGATAAATGATATTATAATCAAAAAAGGTTAATATTAAACAATAAGATAAATTTATGAACATATGTGTATATTAAAAGAATAATACCAATGTTTTTCATAACAATCCCCCCAAACTGAAGGAAGAATATAAATATATATATAATATAAATTCTTAACTATAGGCCTCAGCGACCATCCTCAATAGTATTAAAGCATGTTTATAATAAATACAGTAATGGTCTTTTCTCGTCAACATAAATAAACATTATTGTAATACAAGATATTACAAAAAGGGGAATAGCCAAATAATTAAGGAGTAATAACATAATTTTACAGCCAGATGGGCTCTAAGTATCCTATTTTACTTAAATCGAACCTGTTAAAACTTGACATCTTATGCCTAAGCGGGTATAAAGTATAACAGACTATACAAAAACGTGCGAACATTTTGTAGCAATTATTGCCACAAGTTAGCCAAAGTTGGGCTAGTCAATCAAAACATCACTTACCCAATTTCACCAAACCAGACTAGGCAGCGGGAAGAACACACGTCACCACGCAACAACCATACCCAAACATCTGAGAGCTCCATGGCTAGTTGCGGATCATGCCACTAGACACCGCCACCAGTCTCAATAACAACATGGAAGTGTAGAAGATAGAAACTGCCAGAAGACTCTAGACGCGTCCAGTACCACGTACATCCCCTCTAACCATGTGTTTGAAATCAGTGATCCCCACCCTTGTGTAACCCCGTCTCGAGTGTTCGACGAGTTGTGCTCCATATAAAAGACCGTCCGTCAAGAATGAGACCACTCTTGGATTAGGCTCGGACACTAGAACGAAGCGTAGGCTTCGAGGACATACCTATACAATGTAAGGAGAAATTATGTTTGGCGTAAATTAATAAATATTGTAACTTTTCTAAATTCCATTTTGGTCATTTTTACGTTTAAATATTGTTGTTGATATCTTATATGAATCTTCGTTCTTTTACAGAATATAGAGTAACTTTTTTTATTATGCAAAAGGATTGTAGTGAAATATGACTTTGGTTAAAAGAAAGTAATGTGGGGAAGTTTTTCTAAAAGTTAGGTCTGAATTTTTCCAATTGTTAATTAACTTATGCGTTTCAAAATAAATATATTTAGTTAATGTTGAAAGTGTGTTGCAATGCAAAATGGAGTAATATTTATAGGGAAAGGTAGTTCTAACATTAGGACATAATCTTTTTAAATTGTTAATATAATTAGGCATTACGTTGATAGCTACTCCTATCTAGTTAACGTTATTTATCTAACTTATGAGTTATGTTTCAATGTCAATCAAATGTTGACAGAGTTGGTTAATAATCTTGAAGTTAGACAATTAGACTAGTCGTTTGTTGTGTAACTACACAACTTTAAAGTTGTTGGCTAAAATTTTGTATTACTTTTTCACAACTAGCACTGAAATATGTTAGATGTTGTCATACGCCATTTTAATAAGCCCATGCAGTTAAATCTAATTAACGTATGTTCATAAATATTTTTTTGTGAAGAACATAGCGTTATTGTTGCACTTTAGCTTTTGCTGATATTGTATCTATACGAAACTTTATAAGGTTCGTTAAAAGAAGGGCATTGTTCTCTAATAAGATTTTGTCTGAAATAAAAACAAAGTTTTCGTTAAGACTGTTTACTATTCTAGTTACGCCATTTATCCCTAGGTTTTAGTTATGTGTAATTTCCCAGTCCTTTTAACTTAGTCTCCGACTTCGTCATATGAAACATAATTTGATCTTTGAAGTTGGACAGTGTGTTTTCACGCTTCTAGGAGTGAGTGGCGTGCGTTGGAGATGGGTTGTATACCCTGCTAATCTTGGGCTCAAAACATAATGTTAGTTACACTGCGCACTCCTATTAGTCTAAAGGTTTTGTAATGTTAATTTATTTAATTGTATTGAATCCCTCTAGTTCTAGAGCTTGGATTACAGTTTAATCTTAGCAACATATGCCGGACAGGCTATAATAAATAAATATATATATAAAGCTTATACATTCAACAAACTGAATGACTCCATCCTATGTAGGCTTAGTTGAAATTATATTGTCCTTTTATTATTGTTTTTGCGTTTAAATCTTGTAGCTTTTATAAGATAAACGCTACAAAACTATCGATTTTTAATAACTAACAAAAATAAGGGAAATATTTATGTGTAAGGATTTTAAGCATTGTCCTCAAATTACTTTACCTTTCTAACCTTTCGTGTGCAAATATATGTCCTTCGTCTGGATTTTGATTCTAGTGAGATGTCTGAATATTACAAAATAAAATTATATTAAATAAGCCTAGATATGATTATAACATCATTTGTGGCACCTGCCACAAAACTATTAAATTATTCATAGAGGACTGAAACTGCTCACATCCAGACTCTCTTAATATGACTGTACTACAGCTTGGTGGTAACAATCAATATGTTGCTGCAAGTAATATTACTACAGTAATGTAATTACATCATATTTTGGGATGATAGATATTATCGATAAGTGTCTTGGCGCTTAAGTCAAATATAGCATTTGAAAAAATCTACTTGAAGTAGGGAAACAAACCTGGGACCATTATAAAGACGGAAGTATCAAATAACTTATGTTTAAATCTCATTGTTTAAATAATAAAATGACATTGAAACTTTATAGACTGTATGCAAGAACGAAACGAGTAAGAGTGAAAGGCGAGTGTTATTGATTTGCCTTGATATTGAGACTTCTGCAAGAATGTAACCTCTAAAATAGATAATTAACACCACTCACACTTTCGAGTATGAATTAATACTTTTTAAATCCACTCAAAAATCACACTTCTCATTCACTCTTCATATTTGCTTATTTCATTCTTGCAGTCCATCTTATCCCTTTATTGAAGGAAAGACTCTAATTTTCGTATTCTGACAAATTACCCTAAATGCTATTTATCAGGATGGTTTGGATCAAAAATCCTCTCAGATGTTATGAGCTATATGGTAAGACTGGTTGATGCCTTAGTCCCTTCATACATCAATACATGTTTTAAATAATAATTTATAAATAACTATGGTTAAATGAGCTAATTCTATCAAACAAATAATTACTATGTGATTTATAATACAGTATATAAAATTTAAATTATCTTAAATTGATGAGCTAATGATTAATTGTAATTTGTATGATATCATTTATTGTGGGATATTCTTTTTATTCACTAGTTATCACATTCGAGATAGAATAATTACTGTCTAACAATAAAATGTAAACTTGGAGGTTCAAACTTCTCTTCAAAATTTAAATTGCACGCGCGCTACTCCCCGACGACACTAACGCCATTTGGCTTCAATGTTTGCCATTTTAAAATACAATCCCTAATATGGGGAATTAAGAGTAATAATGAATATTAATAATATGTAGAAAAGATATTATTAGAAAATTATGATTTTGGAATACTAACATAGCTCCCGTAGAAAGCCTAGAAACTTTAAAAGATTTCAAATAGAGGAACACACTTACTACAACGAAACCATATGAAATATTTAATATCCATTGCATAAAAATGTGTTTTCAGGCTGCATTAAAAAAATAATTGTCTGCTAATAAAAGGAGTAATCAACAAACCTAATCTCCTTGGAAATGAGTTTTGACTAATAAAGAAAAAAATGTTTATTTATTAATCATGACGGTAATCACAAGTAGTTTCTTAAAGTCTACTGTAGCTGGCTTTACTTGAATAAATTTATAATTTTACTATACCACAAATATCTCCATCTTAAATATCTTGGTTGATATACTAGACTGTCAATTGTAAAACCACAGTACTTTTATGTCAAAACTAGTTAAAAATATATAAAATTACCCTTGTGTATATTAAACAAAGCATTTTTTTTAACAAAACAAATGTGATACACTGTTTTTAATGTTAAATGAAACATTATTTTGAATATTTCTACTACTTGACAAAGAAGGCCATGGTTGAAATAAAAGAAATGAGAACATTATTTTTGTAAGGATTTTAATATAGATTTATTACACAGTTTTTAATTGATAACTCAAATACTATGTATTAAAACAAAAAGAAATTGACTGTACTTCAATGCCAAGGATATCAAACTAAAGGATTTATGAGTATACCAATAGCGTCTCTACGAGGTTTTTTCGTTCTTCCTAGAAACAAATTTTGTTGTCCCCGTTGCCTAGCAAAATAAATCTTTGTGGTGTCTTCTCGGAGAACCATAAATGACGTTAGTTTGAGTTTGCGAAAAAGAAAGTAACTTATTTTAAAGAATTAAACAAAAATGAGCAGTGGATGTTCCAGTGATTGTTTCAGAGGGCTAGGCCGGCGTGTCCAAGGGGCGTATTGCAGTATCCAGGAGTGTCTGGCACATGTACGCCGAAATTTACACCACGGTAAGTCACGAACGTGCATCAATAGGATATTTATCATTTCTTTCTATCTTGTCTCAGTGCTAGGGAACTCGACTGGAGTGATTACCTTTCACAGGTAGGATTGTCTTAGTGCTAGGGAACTCGACTGGCGTGATTACCTTCCACAGGTAGGATTGTTTCATTGCTAAAGAATTTGAATGACATTCTCAGCTCTCACAGGCAGATTGTCTCAGTGGAAGGAAATTTGAATGACATTATCAGCTTTCACAGGCAGATTGTCTCAGTGGAAGGAAATTTGAATGACGTTCTCAGCTTTCACAGGCAGATTGTCTCAGTGGAAGGAAATTTGAATGACATTCTCAGCTCTCACAGGCAGATTTGTCTCAGTGAAAGGAAATTTGAATGAGGTTCTCAGCTCTCACAGGCAGATTGTCTCAGTGAATAGGAATTTGAATGACGTTCTCAGCTCTCATAGGCAGATTGTCTCAGTAGAAGGAAATATGAATGACGTTCTCAGCTTTCACAGGCAGTATTGTCTCGGTGAATAGGAATTTGAATGACATTCTCAGCTTTTGCAGGCAGTATTGTCTCAGCGAATAGGAATTTGAATGACGTTCTCAGCTCTCACAGGCCGTATTGTCTCAGCGAATAGGAATTTGAATGACGTTCTCAGCTCTCATAGGCAGATTGTCTCAGTGAATAGGAATTTGAATGACGTTCTCAGCTCTCACAGGCAGATTGTCTCAGTGAATAGGAATTTGAATGACGTTCTCAGCTCTCGTAGGCAGATTGTCTCAGTGAAAGGGAATTTGAATGACGTTCTCAGCTTTCGCAGGCAGTATTGTCTCAGTGAAGAGGAATTTGAATGACGTTCTCAGCTTTCGCAGGCAGTATTGTCTCAGTGAATAGGAATTTGAATGACGTTCTCAGCTTTCACAGGCAGTATTCTCAGTGAATAGGAATTTGAATGACATTCTCAGCTCTCATAGGCAGATTGTCTCAGTGAAAGGGAATTTGAATGACATTCTCAGCTCTAACAGGCAGTATTCTCTCAGTGAATAGGAATTTGAATGACATTCTCAGCTTTCGCAGGCAGTATTGTCTCAGTGAGTAGGAATTTGAATGACATTCTCAGCTCTCACAGGCAGTATTGTCTCAGTGAATAGGAATTTGAATGACGTTCTCAGCTCTAATAGGCAGATTGTCTCAGTGGAAGGAAATTTGAATGACGTTCTCAGCTCTCACAGGCAGTATTGTCTCGGTGAATAGGAATTTGAATGACATTCTCAGCTTTTGCAGGCAGTATTGTCTCAGTGAATAGGAATTTTAATGACGTTCTCAGCTTTCACAGGCAGTATTCTCAGTGAATAGGAATTTGAATGACGTTCTCAACTCTCATAGGCAGATTGTCTCAGTGAAAGGGAATTTGAATGACGTTCTCAGCTCTCATAGGCAGATTGTCTCAGTGAATAGGAATTTGAATGACGTTCTCAGCTCTCGTAGGCAGATTGTCTCAGTGAAAGGGAATTTGAATGACGAAGGCAGTATTGTCTCAGTGAATAGGAATTTGAATGACGTTCTCAGCTCTCATAGGCAGATTGTCTCAGTGAATAGGAATTTGAATGACGTTCTCAGCTCTAATAGGCAGATTGTTTCAGTGAAAGGGAATTTGAATGACATTCTCAGCTCTCACAGGCAGTATTGTCTCAGTGAATAGGAATTTGAATGACATTCTCAGCTCTCACAGGCAGTATTGTCTCAGTGAATAGGAATTTGAATGACGTTCTCAGCTCGCACAGGCAGTATTCTCAGTGAATAGGAATTTGAATGACGTTCTAAGCTCGCACAGGCAGTATTGTCTCAGTGAATAGGAATTTGAATGACGTTCTCAGCTCTCATAGGCAGATTGTCTCAGTGAATAGGAATTTGAATAGACATTCTCAGCTCTCACAGGCAGATTGTCTCAGTGAATAGGAATTTGAATGACACTCACAGCTCTCACAGGCAGTTTGTCTCGGTAATAGGGAACTCAACTGACCTACTCAATACTTACACACAGTATTGGAACTCTACAAGGGAACTCAACTGATGTACTTTGCTCTCACAGGTTTTCGAGGTCTTTTTTTTTTTTAAGAAACATGGTGTTGGTGTTGGAATAGTTTTGTTATAAAAGCTGATAGTGATAGCTATAGGGAGTATAAGATGCTATATTATAACACTGTTATTTTAATTTTAACTTAACAGTTAATAAACTTTAATTATTTTCATAGTTAATAATTATTGCTGTCAATTGTTATGTATGAATTATAATGTTCATATCCATTAACAAAGAAACTTTAAGGATGTTTTTTTAATATTGGCACACATACCCTCAGCTTATTGGTTGAAATGGAGCTACAGTATAACTGTCCCTGTTCGGAGTAATTAGGACCTAAGTTGGTCCATATTGTCAAAAATCCATATACGGTAGACTCTCGATTTACCGGGAGGGATCAACCGATTTGCGGCTTAATCATCATTATATTTACATATGTCACAATCAATACACCATCGGCTGAATGCATTTTACTGTCACCCAGTGCACAGGTGCAGCAATCTCTCAGAGAGAGAGAGAGAGATAGACAGACCTCCATTATCTATGAAAGATAGACAAATAAATAGTGCCGCACTTTCGTTAGTACAACTCTCAAAGGGAAAACAAATTAATTTTTTTTTCTATATACTATCCGACTGTTAGCCCTTTCATAAAACTAGTCTTTAGAAAAGCAAGCATCTTGATATATCAACGAGTAAATAGCTTCTTCCTCTCAATATAATATTGTGCTTGTGGCGGTTTGTTGCAATTGATGGTGAGCAACAAGGGAGCACTCCTAACACCTTTGAGTGCCCGGACGATGGGCTGCCATCGTCCATACAACCTGTTCGTTATGATCGATTTTTTACAGGGGAAACGACCTCCAGCAGTGTACAAGAGAACAACGGGACAACTCAACAGAATGCTAAGTATAGGTCAGTAAGTCAGCCACCTTCTGGATCAAGCCACCATTATTCTTCTCCTCTTGAGCCGATTTTTTACAGGGGAAACGACCTCCAGCAGTGTACAAGAGAACAACAGGACAACTCAACAGAATGGTAAGTATAGGTCAGTAAGTCAGTCACCTTCTGGATCAAGCCACCATTATTCTTCAACCTCTTGAGCTGATTTTTTACAGGGGAACTGACGACCTCCAGCAGTGTACAAGAGAACGAGACAACTCAACAGAATGGTAAGTATAGGTCAGTAAGTCAGTCACCTTCAGGATCAAGCCACCATTATTCTTCTCCTCTTGAGCTGATTTTTTACAGGGGAAACGACCTCCAACAGTGTACAAGAGAACAACAGGACAACTTAACAGAATGGTAAGTATAGGTCAGTAAGTCAGCCACCTTCTGTATCAAGCCACCATTATTCTTCTCCTCTTGAGCCGATTTTTTACAGGGGGAACAACAACCTCCAGCAGTGTACAAGAGAACGAGACAACTCAACAGAATGGTAAGTATAGGTCAGTAAGTCAGCCACCTTCTGGATCAAGCCACCATTATTCTTCTCCTCTTGAGCCGATTGTGTCGTCAACGGTAACACCTCCCCTTCATGATAATATTGTAAGCTCGTCCAGTCCACCATCCGTGTCAGGTCAACAAGATTCTACCTTCAGTATGGAGCATTCCAAGTCCATGATGTTGACTCAAGAAGCTGTTGCTCACATGAAGAAAACATCTGCATTCGATGAGAAGACTCGTGCTCTTATAATGAAGGCGTATGAGTATTACAAGAACGATCAATTGGTAAGTCAATACAATAGGGAGTCAGCCACCTTCAAGGAATCATCCACCTCCATGAAACCAGCCACCTCCAGGAATCCAGCCTAATCTTCTAGAAATCTGGCTCAAGAGGATGGTAGAGATACATTGGTAAGTCGTTCATCTGGGGTTTATGAGGATTCGTTCATCTTTTCTTACAATGAACACCACTCATCACGTTTATATGCAAATGCGAGAAGGCGCTATCAAGCTTCACCAATGGATAGGAGCCTGATGAGGTTGATTGAGTTTAGATCTCCACCAAATTTGTCGACCTTAATTCATATATGCAGACGCTGCCCTTATTTATTCAAACACCTTCCAAGCAGGCTATTTATTAAAGGAATTCATCCATCTATCATCAAGAAACAACGCCCAGAAGAAACTTCAAGTAAGAACATGTCCTATACACCTTCTCCGCTTAGCTACGACCATATTGGGGCATGATCGTAGATATGGGCAGTCAGGCAGTCATTTAAATAAAATAAATAAGGAATGTGTTGGAATAAAGACTTAGAATGAATACGGATCAACTCATGTATACATGAGGAAGTTTTTGGAATATCTTAAAAACAGCTCTTAATAACCAATAGTAGGCCTAATGAGTAGGACTAGATAAGTGACGAATTGGTATTAATAAAGAAAAACAAGACCAAATAAAAATGGAGGATTTACTTGGAATAATAAATTATAATTTTGGGATTATTATGAAATTTTTCGGAATAGTTTAGGATTATTAAGTCAGAAAAATAAAATATAGTTTGAATTAATTGGAATTAATAATGAACTCATCGGTTCATTATGGGGCAGATCAAAATAAAGAACTAGTAGAAATAAATAGTAGGGAGAAATTTGGCATACATAAATTATAACAAGGTGCGATGAATAACGAGGATTGAGTCAAAATAAGTATTGAGTCAGAATGATTTAGAAACAATTCAGAATAAATAAGAATGACTTATTATTAAAAAATTGTAATCAAAATTAAAAAGGATAAAGTTACAACTAAAAAAGGCTCATCAGAATAAATAAGAAACGACATAGACTAAAAAAGAACTAATCACAATAAATAAGTTGAGATTCAAAATTAATAAGGAATAAGTCAGAAAAAATAAGGAACGAATATTAAAGCGGAACCTGTCAGAATAAATAAGGAATGAGTCAAATTTAAAAAGAAATGAGTCAGAATATTTAAAAGGAATGATTTGGAATAAATAAGGGATGAGTCGATTTTATATATATATATTTTGAATAAAAAACTTGCCTTAATAAATTAAGTACGAGTCGGAATATTTTAAGAATGTTTGGGAATAGATAAATAACACAGAAAATAATAAGAGTCAGAAACAATATTATCATCATTATAAGGAACTGTTTCCGCCTGTGGCCCATTTTGTTTAGTAAAATGCCTCATCTCCCTACTGTACTCTCTTCTACTCTGCTTCTCTAACTTGCACACTTGCTGCTGTCTTCCTTCCATATTGTTCTTGGTCCCCATTGTTCTCTCTTCCCTACATACTTCATATTCAATAATCTTCTTGGAATCCTCTCCCTTATCATCCTAATTACATGTCCATACCATCTCAAATACATCAACTCTAGATCTTACATCTTCATTCCTAATCCTATCTCTTCTAGTGACAGCTTGCATGCTTCTCAAAAACTCCATTCCCATGGCCTTCACTTTCCTATCTCTTTTATCCAAGGACCAAGTTTCCCCTGCATACGTCTATGCGGCACTTCCATACACTTACACAATAACACTTGTTTACAAAATTAAACATATTTTTGGCAAAAAAAAGTCTGAATCTTGTAGTATATTTATGCTGAATTCAAATATGTAACTAGTTTTTTTCTACCATGCATGGATTTTTAGTGATATTACGGTCTAATTCTGATAAAAGTATTTAATCCTATACCGGTACTTTTAAAACATTATTAAAATAAACTTCAAAGTGACAGTTGATGATTTTCTATTATATTTAGCTTCTGAAACATCCCTCTTTGAGTGCCAGCAATAATTCGTGATCATACAGAACTCCTCTTTTCAATTATCAAAATGTCTTGGTGGAAATGTCCCTCGCTGAGGTTCTTGCGGAAGAAATTTAAATGATAGTCCAAGAAATGAATTTTAAGCAACAATTACACCCCATATCTTTGACTGACTGCAGGAGTTAATCCACATTGTCATTGTAGTTCTGTGCTATAAAGTTTCCCAAAAAGTTTCTGTTAACACTTAAGAATGATCCACATGCTGTATTTTCAAATTGGCTCATTATATCATCAAGTTGGTATAAATATAGAACAACTTGTTATAGATAAGGAACGAATAGGTATAAAAATAATTAAATGATGTACTTTAACTAAAAAAAAAGTCTGAATGAATAATGAACAATTCAAAATTAATAATAAATTTGTGAGAGTAAATAAGAAGTATCGTGTTTAAATAGTTAAGGAACGTGTCACAATAGATATTGATCAAGTAGGAATTAAGATGGAAAGAGTCAGACTTAATTAGGAGGAATGAGTTTTATTAATTCAAAAACAGGTAAAAATAAATAAGGAACAAGTCTGACTAAATAAAGAATAACAAGAGGGAAATAAAAGTGGAAATTCAGATTAAATCGGGAACAAGTTGGAAAAGTAATAATTTGATCAGAATGGATTAAGTATGAGTCAGAATAAATAAAAAATGAGTAAGAATAGAAAAGTATCAAGAAATAATAATTAATATCATGAGTCAATATATATCCAATACAATGAGTAGGAATTTTGAAAATAAGGTACAAGTTGGAATAAACAAGCAGAAAATAGAGTAAATAATTAGAAATGAGTCAAAATAGCAAAAACAACGAATCAGTATAAATAGGGAGATAGTCAGAATATAAATATTCAAAGTCAGAACAAATAACAAGAAGGAATGATTTGGAATAAGTAAGAGAAGAGTCAGAACAAATGAGGGTGATGGATTCGGAATCGATAAGAAACGAGTCAGAATAAATAAGGACCGAGTCGAAATAAATAAATATATTTTAGGAAAAAATATGAAATACTAATAAGGAAAGGACAAGTCCGAATAAATAAGGAACTATTTGGAATATATACTGCGTAAGTTAGGGTGTGGAAATCTAATTTTCCTAAGAGGGTCAGCTACAAAAGTTTAGTTGACATTTAGCCTATAGAAATTTTACACACAACACTGTTATTAGTTCGCGCCAAATTCCCCCTTTCGAAGAGATTTGGTATAAAGTCCCACTAGACTTCAAACATCCAGGAATGAAGTAAATTGTTTTTGGTCGTAAACTTATTTTTTTTCATATATTTTTTAAATTCATTTTCAGCAGCTCTTTCAGCCAATTATTTTGACAATGCCATGAGTAATCAAAATGATTCAATCCTGGCAACTGGAGCAAAAGTATCCACAAAGTCGATTCCTGGTCTTTGGGCAAAGCCTCTTGCGACCACCCTTGCTTTCCTTCGAAGTAATGTTCCATCAGGATTATACTTGTTTTGGAGAACCGCCCTACAGTCGATCACTCTATCGTTGGTCAGTCTATCAACGATTTCCCAAGTGTCGTTGGCGACCAAGCATCTGATCTCGGAATAGATTGCATCAAACCATTCCTTGTGATCTGGCCCCTTCATGGCACTGTCGATGTGAATCTCTGAGGCGTTCATTGCAACTGGGGCTTTATGAAACGACCCATCTTCTCTGTTACTTTGAAAGTTGTTGCGCTTCATAGTTTCTTGAGATGATGCAGTGCTTGAATGCCCAGTATCTTTATCATATGGCGGATCATTGTTGAGAGCAAGTTTCTGGTCGGCCCGGTCGGCTGCAGGCTGGTATATTTTAGTAGGGCGACCCCTTCTTCTGGTACGCATTAACTTTGGTCTGCCGGGTCCTCGCTCGACCAGCATGTCGGATTCGGTGCCACCTTGATGAGCTTGTCACTCTCCAATGTTCAGCATAGGGTCATCGTTCACCTCGAATCCATGAAATGGTTCATCATCTTCCAGAGCGTTCGGACTGATCTCTATGTCATTTTGCGAGGACTCTTCTTAATTGAACCCTCCTACTTCATGTTGACAGGATATTTCTTCTTCTTCAAAAAAGTCTGCAGATGTGCGTCCAGACCCAGGCTTGGCACAGAATCTTATGTCCCTGGAGATACCGATTTTTCGTTCACTTGGTAGCCATACCCGGTAGGCCTTGGAACATTCAGAGTAGCCAACAAAGACACCTTTCTTTCCTTTGGGTTTGAACTTTCCTTTATTTGGAGACTTGTAGAGGATGATAGCTTTCTCCCCGAATATACGAAGATGCGAGATATTCAGCCGTCTTCCCAACCATCTTTCGTATGAAGTTTCTTCAGACAACCCTTTTGTTGTGCATCGATTTCGGATGTGGTTGGCTGTCGCTATGGCTTCGGCCCAAAAGGCCAGTGACATTCCGGACTCCAATAGCTTGCACCTAGAAGCCTCAACCAGAGTGTGGTTCTTCCTTTCCGCGACAACGTTCTGTTGTGGAGTGTGTGTGGAGTTGTTAGACGTCGTTGGATGCCTGCACGTTTGAGGATGGAATCCATTTTATCGTTTCAATATTCTTTGCCATTATATGATTGAAGAGCTTTTATATTATGCCCTGTTTGATTTTCGGCTAGCTAGATTCTTGAACTCAATGAACTTCTGAGTGACCTCTCCCTTGTGACCAAAGAGGTAGACTTGACACCATCGACTGTAGTCATCTATGAAGGTTACGAAATAACGTGCACCACCTTGAGATGCTTCCCTCATCGGCCCGCAGACGTCAGAATGGATCAACTCCAGAAGCTCTTTTGAGGTTACCTCTTGTTTGGTGAAGGGATTTGATGTTATCTTTCCTCCTAGACAGGCGTGAGTCATTGAATTTTAGACCGATCACACAGTGGTTCTTGAGCATATTGACCATGTCTCTCAAATTCAAATGACAAAGTCGAGCATGCCAAATTTCCATTTCACTTTTGGAAGCTTTCGATCCTGTGACCATGCACACTTGCTGATCGCTTTCACATAAGTGGAATAAATCACCAATTCTATTTGCAACAACTTTAATGTCACCGTTTATGCCTTTTATGGTCGCGCAATCTTTCTCAAATGTCACTTTGTTGTCAACAATTTTTTGCCGCAGAGATGAGGTTCGTTCTGAGGTTGGGTACATATTAAGGCCCTGACACAGACTCCGTATCCGTAGGTCCGTAAGAAATCGATGCTACAATATCAGATTGCTCTGGCCACAGAGTCCTTATCCGTAAGTTCTTACTCCGTAGAAGTTGCCCAACTTTAACTTTCTACGGACTACCAATTACAGCCGAGTAAATATGTGCATGCGCCTTGAAATAAAGAAAGAATAGCAGTGATACAATCCGTCGCCATGGAAACATATACAAAATGAAAAGATGGCTACACGCGGACATATTTCAGAAACATTTTTCTAAAAATCTAAACACCCCGGGATGAGCGGCTTCTAGGAAAGTGTTTTCTAAGAAATAAGTTCTCAGAAATATTGGCTTTGCTTTTGTAGGTTCAACACCCCATTATTTGGTTTATACTCAATTTACTAGCGTCATTACAATTTTTCTAATTGATAAATATGGATACTAGCGATTTTGAAATGGATTCTCTTCTTATTGATTGTGTTCGGCAAAAGCCTCTTTTATTTAATAAAAAAACTTAAAGACGCTTTAAGAAAGGAAAATGCCTGGCTAAGTATTTCAGAAATCTTCGGGATACCAGGTAAAGTTTTGGCTACAACTAGGCCTACTTTTACTTTGGAAGCCAAACCACTTTTTTTAAATGTTGCGTTTATTTATGAAAACTAGAGAGAAAAAAACATATGTATGCATAAATAGTTTCTACTCGTATATTTTTTTTTATCAGAGTGACTCCTTTTTTTAGGCAGTTAGAAAATCACCTGAGTTAGAAACATATTTGTAACAGTGGAACCCAAACCTCTCAGTTTTCATCTTGTGTTTATATTGAATTTAATCATGGACACTAGAAAAAAAAATAGGCTATTTAAATAAATTGTTATTACTCCATATGTTTTTTTAAGTCCAGTCCTTTATAGGCATTTATAGAAAATTCATCTGAACTAGAGACATGTTTGTACTTCTGTAATACAAACCATTCTTTTTTTCTCGTCACGTCTTATACTACCTATTCAGGTGATAGGCCTGTATACAAATTACTAATGGGTTAGAGATCAGAAGAGTTGAATTCAGAGGAAGGAATCAGGAAGGTTGAATTCTGAAGAAGTGCACCTGCATTTGTATACAGTGAGAGTGGAAAACCCACCTTCACTGCACCCGACCAGATTTGAACAGCGATTTACCCGTCTTCAGGCTCTACATGCATAATGTATCTGTTCATATATTTTACTATGTCTAGTCCTTTTTTAGGCACTTAGAAAATCCACCTGAGCTAGGCACATGTTCGCATGAGTGGAATCTAAACCACTCTAGCCAGATTGGGTGTCATTCTTTCCCCTGGTGTACATTGGCACATGTAATTAATATTGGAATAGGACGTGCAAGTTTGGATAGCCGCAAAGGGCAGCACCACTCATAGGGGCTACCTAATATGTCAGGCCAAGCCCAAAGTTGTTTTTTAAATAATTCTGCTATTCTAGCATGTAGAAGCATCTTGTCAAATACCCGCCTCGGTGGTGTAGTTATTTAACGCACTAGATTTGTGTTGATCTTTACTGCCAGAGATGGAGGTTCGAATCTCGCTCAGGTCAACTGGGGGGAGAGAGGGGGGGGGTTCCTAGATAGTTTTCCACTCTCCCTCCATGCAAATGTGGGTCACTTCCTCTAAATTCAACCTTCCCAATTCACAACCCATAAGCAAAATTAATACTTAAGCGTACAACCCAAACGGGTAGTAAGACACAGTGACAAATTCATTATTAATCTTTTCAAATATCTCAAATGTAGTCTTCTATTTTTTTATCACACTGTCCTACTTGTTCAGTATATATGTATATAGATAATTCTTTGATCAGCTGACTGCTTGACGCACGCTCTGTGCTGTAGACTATTTTCTTTCGAATTTTTTGATTGGATGAAGTCTCTTACTACCTCATTGGTTGAAACGGTCACATGATTACGGATACGGGGACTGTAATCGCAAGTAGAATTTCTTATGGAGCAAGAGCACGGAGTAAGGACCATGGACCTACGGATACGGAGTCTGTGTATGGGCCTTAAGGTGTCTTTCAACGTGATAGTCACACTGTTTGAGGTGGTGATTTGCACGTCACCTTTCGCTTTTACTTGCGTAGCACTGTCAACGGCAAGTTTAAGATTCCCGTACATTTTCTTCGCGCTTGTGAATGCATGTTCATTGTTGCATAAGTGAGATGTGCAACCACTATCAATGCACCAAAGGTTATGTTGCTTGATCTTGTAATTTCGTTGTCGACGAAAAAACAATGGGCCTCGTCGGCTTTATTCGCCGTTTGTTCGCTCAACTTCTTTCCAAAGAAACAATAGGCCTCCCTGTGTCCTTTATTTTTGAAAAAGCCGCATTTATAGTTTAGTTGTAGTTTTTGTTTACGTTTCTGTTCGGATCCAGCAATACTGCTCATACCACCTTTCGGTCGGTTTACGAACTGTTTTACTGACTTGACAAACATGGCGGAACTTCCGTTTTCCGGAGCACGTGCGTTATGTTCTTCCAAGACTTTCACTTTCACCGTTTCAGCGTCGGGTAAATTGTCACGGGATTCGATTGCACAGCGAAAGTTGTCATAACTGCTGGGGAGACTATATAGCAGCATGATCGTCAACAGGTCGCCGTTTATGTCCACTTCCATTGCTTGCAACTTATACACAGCGTCAAAAAAGCCAGCCGAGATATTCAATCACATCGTCGCCATCTTGCATCTTGTGTTGTGTGAGATGTTTGAGCAATGTTGCCTTGCGAGCAGGTCCCTTTGATGCGTAGATTGATTCTAGTTTGATCCATACGTCGCGTGAAGTAACGCATCCTCGAATCTGTTTTAATCCAAATGGATTGATAGGATTAAATCAACTTTTGCCTTCCGATCGGCCGCTAGCCAAGCTTTGTGTGCCGGCAACAAGCACCGAGTTTTCGCCAATCACTTCGGGTTGTGGTATTTCTCCTGACACATATCCCCATGTATCATTTTTTATTAGCAAGGCTTCGGCTTTTATATTTTCCATGTATCGTAGTTGTCGCGTGACAATATCTCGAGACGTGTTGAATGCGTCGCGTTCGCGTGCGCCATTTTCTTAGGCTAACGAATCGTTCAACTTCTGCACTTTTTTGAGTTATAACTTTTCGTTTAATTAAAATATTGTTTCGTTTCTGATCGCGTAACTCGCATAACCTGTTGGGCAGAGTAGTGATCGAAATACACAATATGTATAAACTATTGCTAACACAATTTATGGTACGACCAGTACATCGCTTGGCTGGAACATGACTAACGGTTTATTATTTGAAAAACCTTTTTTGAGACATCTGTCGGCGTTATAGTGAACTACAAATGTAAACAAACATAAACTTTTGACGGTGATAATTGAACTCCAACAGTTTCTTTACCTTTAGTATAGTTATTAGACTTAAATATTCTAATGAGATTTGCCATAGTTGTTATTTGTCCATTTATAGATAATTTCATAATTTTTCCTTAATTATCTTTTGGGTTGAAAATTTTCTTATTTTAAAGAAAAATTGTATTTTTAAGCTTTACCGACTATCATGTTTAATTAATCTTCATTTTGAAATATTTGGGTATGAAATAGAAACCAATTTGAAGGGTTTCCTTTGGGCTTTAAAATTACATATCACATGACTACATAAAGGTTTTTTTTAAAGTTCAGGGTCACCATGATACAATTTTAATTTCAATTTCTCAAAAAAAATATAATCTTAACATATTGAAACAAATACACTTGTTCACTAATTTATTAATAGTATGCATGCCTAATTTCAATATGTGATCACATTCAAATTTAATAACATTGAGAGGTGACCTGGTGGTCTAGGGGTAAGGTGTCAGACTTCTGTACGGGCGGCCCAGGTTCAATCCTCGGTCCCGGCACAGATTTATCTGATTTCCAAACCCTTCCTTCACCTCTGACAAGACATCTTGTGAATGTGGGGAATGCCAGGCCGCCACTGTGGTTCGGATTCCACGTTAAACTGTAGGTCCTCCATTTCATCTCACAATCACCCTACCATTACACATTAGCGTAATTGCGTATAACCCGAACGGGTAGTAAGACGCGGTGCTAAAAAAAAAACTTGGCGATGGTTTGGCTTCTGCTTTATCTGGCCTCCATGCATTTAATGGATCAGAATTTACAACGGCTTTCGCAAGACAAGGAAAGGTTAAACCTTTCGGGATAATATCTAATAGTGCAGCATATAAGACTTTTTAGCCAGTTTAGGAGATATTGTGGATCATGAAAATGACTTATTCACTGGCGCCGAGCAATATATTATTTCCCTGTATGGACAATCTTTTTGCATGTCAGTAACACAACAAGATACAGTCTATTCAAAATAAAATGTATGTGTGTGTGTGTTGTGCTTGTTTTTGTACCTTATGTTTGTTTAGACACAGACCAACAAAAGTATTTAACGGCCACAGTGGCTTGGTCGATTGCTTCAAATAATGTGTTGTTTATTCAATTACAGAGCTTTCTGTCAAGCCTAGTTTTTTTTATTAATTACGTTTATTAGCACATGGGTTATTAATGGCTTAATCTAATGGGGTAGTGATGAGGAAGGCGGTTAGGAGGATGTGAATCCTCATTTGCGTGGTGGTGTTGGAAAAACTACTTGACATAACACATTGTATGACCAGTTCTCAAGGGGTAACACCGTGTGAGCGTATTTGGCACACCAACAACTAAATAATGTAATAATTGGAGACTGGAGTAACAATTAACGATTTGTAATAGTTTTGGAAATAAATGACTTTATTTCAATAAATGTAATGTAGGCCTCTGTACTCTCTTTCATTATATGTAGGCCATTAATTTATTAAATATGTGTAATGTGAAATAGAATAATTTGTAATAAAAAACATATCTTAACTTTTAATGGACAAATGTTTATTTTCATTAAGAATATTTTGAAAAATAAATTTAATTTTTAAATATGTCATAGTACTATAAATATGCTACATATAATATTTCTGTTTAGGGTGTTTTATGTGTGGGCTGGTTTAAAATATATATATATATATATTACGATTTTTATTTGGAAATATTTGCCCCCTCACGGCTCTAAAACATTCTACTGCCACTGCATCAAGTTAGTTTACTCCATTGTCGGGTAGTAAGACGCGGTGCTAATAATAATAATAATAATAACAATCGCTTGAGTTTGGAACTTTCCTACATTTGGACCTTGGAGAGGCAATATCACTAAGAACTAGAGATGGGCGACTCAAATCCTCAATTCCTATGGTATTCGAAAAATTGAAGATTTGTAAAAATTGAGTCTTGACACCACATCAATTCTTCAACTCCCACTTATGAATTTCCAATTTTAATATTTACTCTTAAGGGTTCCTTATACCGGCTTTGCAAATTTAACTTTTTTAAGCCTGTATGCACCTTCTAAATTATTAATTTAAATTCGAATCTTGCTAATTTTCGGATCCGATGGGTTTAGTTCAAAATTCAAATCTTTTCATACTTAAGAATAATTTCAACTTTCTATGGTCTTATACAGCAAACCAATATAAAAAAAAAATAGTTATTCATTTGGTTTATAAACTTTCATAAGCTAGTCATGAGGCTTTGTTTACTTGTTTAACTTACACTTAAGTTTAAAATATTTTCAAAGACTATTAAGGATATGTTATTTGATTTGGATTTGAAAAATTTTCAAAAATAAAATTATTTGATTCAGATTTGACATTTTATTTTTGGTATATTTGATTTGGATTTGACTCGAAAAAAATTCTGAGCATGTAATTAGATTCAGAATCGATTCAATCTGGTATGTCAAGATTCTGATTAAACTCGAAATGGACAATTATGAATTCGCATAGGCTTATTGTTTTTTATCACATCTAAAAGTTTGTCTTTTTTTACCTTCCCTTTATTTCCTGTAGTCCTGTTTAAAATGTTTGAACTCTTATGGCTATTTAGCATGGTTCCTTAATCTTCCTTCCAAATTATCTCCCTACACTAGTAAGTAGTTTATTATATTGGTTTGGAAATTTTAAACCTTTCGCCTCCAAACTCAATTTTCGAGCTACAATTAGATATTTATTTAAATTTTCTACCACACCCAAAAGTCTCGTTTCTGTCATACCCCCCACTATCTGGGGCTTCACTTAAAAAGTTTTTTAAGTTATAAGAATTCTATAAATATTTGTAGTGGGCCTTTTACCTGACTCGTAAATTTAAATTTTCTACCACATTGATAACTAGCTACTTTTATTAGTTTTGAATCTCCCTTCACACACTTTTCTCCAAATCATTTTAGAAAATTAACCTTTTCAAAATGTATCTGGAGTTTTTTCTGTCTGACAAATTTTAATTCTATACCTCCTCTTTAATAAAGTTTTTTTTTTTTTAATTATATCG
>CABFVZ010000649.1:71571-88930 GCA_902151445.1 Timema monikensis
CTGCCTAGAGCTCCATTTTGAGATTTCCCATTCTTGAAAATTTCAGATTTCCCACTTGTCTATAAGGGCTTTATGTTTTTATGGAGGCACACACTCACACACACTTTCTGCTTTATGATAAATATGCCTACGAGAATGAAAACAGTTAATGTGATTAATAAAAAGAGATTGTACTCATACAAACATATATTTTACACATAACCAGAGAAAGTTGAAACTAGATTGTTGGTTTTATCAACGGTATGCACTTATATTTCTTTATCTGGTTATGTAATCTTTGCCTAGCCCACAACCTAGATGCCATGAGTAGTGTATATATGTTTTTTCTTTTCAATTTCGATCAATAAACTCCTACTTAGAAAATTTTAATTCAAATTCTATTTTTAAAAAATTATTAAATCGACATAATCACCAGATTCATCGGTAAATTCATACACCATTAGTTGTAATATTGTTAATTTTGAGTTAAAAAGTTAATACACACACACATGTATCCAATTCTCAATGGTTGTGGAGATACAGCTGTTTGAAACTGGCACGTAGAAAGCCATTATTAGAGATATTAAATAACAATAAATGACTTGGTGTTGTTCTTCTGTCTCACCAATCCTTATAACCAACAGAACCTCCTGTATTGTTAGTGAAAGTTCATTTTACAGACATTTTTTTAGCTAAATGAGCCCTCCAAGAAGAATTTGTAACAAAAATTAGCTTAAGCACCTGATTGACAATCATACTATACCACAAGTTTACAGAGAAATTATGTTGAAAATTTGTGGATTTTCGTCAGACCACCAATGCGAGTTACAGGTATTGTTGATACAGTCACGAGCAAAAGTAGATTAATCGCTTAACAGTATTAATAGAATTAATCAGTGTATAGCATTTACACACTAACAAAATTCCAATAAAATGGCTCCACCTCTTGGTTGAAGGTGTTACACCTGCTGAATGTGAAATTGATACAAGGCGTGCTGATGTTATGTTTACCATAATCTTGTATGTGAAACACCACTAAATATAGAAATTCTTTGTATGTTTATTGTAGGACTTCATTCTACCTACGGAAGTATGTATTACATTTCAACTGCACTTTGTTCATTTAGACGTTCAAAAGTAATAAGAGAGTTGGATAACATATCAATCTCCCACAATCTGTCGTATACACTAGTAAACCCTATTGGTATTGGTATTGTACTATTAGAAAAACGTTGACGGTATTCTCTACAAGAAGAAACAGCACTTCCATTACAAAAACTGTAAACAAACACAGTATCAGCATATTCAGCATGTATCGGTCGAAATGTGCAGCATTCTTAACAAAATGTTATCACCAAACAGCATCAGCATGGTTATAGCTTCTTCTTAGTCAAAGCTGAATCAAAGCTGCACTCACAAGTTTCAAACAGCTGTATCTCCGCATTTATTGAGAATTGGACAAGGGTTTACATGGCCTTTTTACTCAGAGTAACCTCCCAAAATATTAGTTATTTCTCCTGGAACATCATATATATATATATACACACACATTGAGTATAAGTACCCATTCGGGTTGTACACATATTAGTTTTGCTAATGAAATGGGGATAATAAGGAGAGAAGAATCGATTGCTGGAGATGGAGGTGAGGTGTCATTTTGGTTTTATGAGACATAACTTTAGTTAAAATGACTGCTACATTCACCCGTAGTCAAGCATGTCAGATATGGTATATTTGCACAAAAAATATCTTATGCGAAGTGATTTTTAAAAACTAGGAACACCAGGAGATGTGCATCAAGCTATTTTAAAAACCCTAAAGGAAGAAATAGAATATTTAATGGTTCAAAACTTATCCAATATTAATTTAAAATACATTTAAAATCTTAGCACAGGAACATAAAAATTAAATATATAAAAATAAACTTGTATTCAAAATAATTTTTATGTATAGTAGTAAATATTTATTAGTTTCAAAAGTATTCGGTCAAGTGTATTTAAATATTTACATGTTCATCTATAACCAATTATTAAACAAAAAAATATAAAAAAAATCAAACACTTGCAGTTGCTTGGTTTGGAAAATTTGATACATTTATAATAGCTAATACAGCATTTAAAGGTAATTTAAAAAAAAAAAACATTTTTTAAGTTGAAAAACAATTATAATCAGTTTTGTTGTAAAGAAAGAAGTTAACTTAATAAAATGTTGTTGCAAGATTGCCCCTTAAAACCAGATTCACCTCTTAGAAACCACCTGACATAAGTAGGTTATATGGCTGGAACCAGGTGTAGTTTTAGTGCAGTTTTCTGAATTCTACTTTGAAACTAAGAATGGAATAAAGACGAATAAACCCATTTTATTGTGTTTTTTTTTTAAAAAAAGGCAACAAGATTTAAAAGAAAAACAAGTATATTTTCAAGAAAAAAAAACTAATAGACTTATGCAAAATTTCAAGGCTGTCAACTGAAGAATTTAGAAAACCACACCTCCATGTGTTTTCTGGCTCAAGGGTAATCTTTTGTAGAGTTTCTTAACCATGGGATTTTAAAAACAAAAAAGAACCGAACAAGATCAAATTCTATGTTAAGCTTTAAAAGGTAAACTACAATAACTAAAATAAAGAATAGTGAAATCAAGACTAGAATGGTTAAGAAGTGAAAGTTGAAAGAACATGAACAATTGGTAGAGAAGGGTCGAACCCACATTTTCTCAAATCTAAACCTTTACTATACTTTTATTTCCCCCTTTAATAGAGATTTTGTTCATTTTAATTTGTTGCTTAATATAGAAAATAAGTCTGACCCTTTAACTCAGGGGGGGAGCGTGTCTGCCTACCGAACTAAGGGTCTCTGGTTGTATTCCCAGTCCGGCCTAAAATATATAGTATATCACTGTTCTAGATTTAAATTTTATTTTATAAGCCATGTACTGAAATTGTGTTCTTAGCCAAGCTGCTTAGGAATATAATTAGTCCAAAAGAGGCACAAAAATGTTGTGGAGGAAAGCAGGTTACATAATGATGAGTTACATACCCTGTATGCACCACAAGACACTATTAGTATAATCAAATCTCACAGATTACAGTGGGCAGGAAATGCAGTGCAAATAGAATAATCTAGAACTGTGTACAGAGTATTGAATAGTAAACCCAATGGGAAAGAAATATTGGGAAGTCCAAGAGACAGATGGTAGGATAACATTAGAATGGACCTGACATAGGGTGTAATGAGGTGGACTGGTTAGAACAATATATATTCATATTCACTCAGTTAAATGTAAAATTAATGATCTTGAGATGGTTAGGTTTTTATTTTGTATTCCTCCTTGTAAGGTTCACATCTCAAAAATAAATAAGATCATATATTTTTTTAATCACTCTCAAATCTGAATATTTTTCAAATTCTTGACTCTAATATCTTTTAAGGATTTGACTAATTTGAAGGGTTGATGTCGGGTTAATTTGAATCCTACATTTACAATAAAAACCACCCCTTAACACTTTTATCTGAAGAAAACATAACACTGTGAACGTGACACTCAACACCCCAATGTTTTAACATATTCCGAGGACTCCACCCATGATGAGCGAAAATTACTTTTTACATGGGCACTATCCAGATTCTATAGGCCAATGGGACCAGATAAGAGCCAGTTGTAATGGAATTTATTTAAAATACAATATAGATTCGCATATCCAGTCTGTAGCAACATAAATAAACTAATATGTAAAAATACTGGAGGCTTTAATTTAGTATGCTTTCTTTTGAAAATTGGTTAGCTGCCTCAAAGCTCTATTTACTTTAATGAGTTGAGAACCATTAGTAAAATTGATAAAATAAAATGTTTCATTGGTGTGTTTCAGATATACTTTAAAGTAGAGAAAGATAGACAAGTCTTCACATGTTAATTTCTATTACTTTAAGGCATTTTATTTCTCAGTGTTTTATTCCATACCTACTTGCTCTATGACATTAGGAACTCGAAAAGTTCATTGGCACACTTACTAAAGTACACCACTTATTCCTATCTTGAGTTAAGTTTTATCCAGTCCACCTCATTACACCGTATCTTTTTCAGGTCCATTCTAATGTTATCCTCCCATCTGAGTCTCTAAATCTTCCCAGTGGTCTCTTTCCGTTGTATTTGCCAGGCAATACCCCGAAAAAGGTTATTTTCTCCATAGCCTTTAGATAACTTGAAAATTAAAGATGAGAAAGGGAAAAATAGTAAGTTTTTGTGATTTTTTTTTAACAAATGTGTTTTTTTAAAGATTTTGAATCTCAATAGTTAAAGAATTGATATTTGATATTGCTCACATTTTAAAACATTTGCACACCGCTAACAATTTAATGAAACAAGAATGAATTAAAAAGCAGTTAGAAAAAATTATATTAGATTGCACAGCCTGGGATTGATTCAATGATGAGTTAAAGAATAAAAAGAGTTTGGTGAATTGGTTTCGTAAATAACTAACTTGTTTCAAGAGATTGAATGACATTATTATTATTATTAGTAGTAGTAGTAGTAATCTGGTGGATATAACATACAAATAATTAAAAAAAGTGTGTCACAAGATAGCTATTGACTTATAGCTGACAATGTAAATAAAAACACCGAAAAAAATCTGGCGAGTTTTTTAAAAAGTTTATTTTAGTCTACCCAAACTCTGTGTCTGATCTATTTGCTATAAGAGTAGGGACTATCTAGATTAAATGTACCTGCATGGAGAGTGAAAACATTTAAGAACAAAATTATGATAAGTACATCTGATTAGGGTTCAAACTCTCACCTAAAACTGTTATCAGGAATATAAAGACCTGCGGGTTTTTACCTTATCAAACTATAAATATTAAACAAAAAATACACATCCCATTTTGTGACATACTTAAATATATATATGCTAAAATGTTTGCTTAATCCTCAAGAGACAAATCATAAAACCATGGCAAGTAACGGATGCCGTCAACTAAACCACTATGAGGTCCCTCAATCAAAGGACTTAAAATCAGTCATCAATCTACTATGTTTTCCACCCAAATTTTTCAACCAAATTTAGAAGCTAATTAGCAAACTATTTAAATCAAATCACATCCTAGTGGTATAAAATACATATTTTTAACAAGTTGACTTGCACAAAGATAGCAAAAAGTTTTACAATGCATAAAAATTTTAATAAAACATTTTATTTTGTTGGAAGAGTAAAGTTAGAGAAAAAGAGCTACTCTAAAATAATATAATATTTATATGTATATACAATATGATACAGTTTGCTAAGGAAATGTTTACAGTAGTATCACATGGTTCTGAACCGCAGTTAGTCCACACCGGCGAACCCTTGCGAGCCTTCTATAGCCTTAATGAGCTTATCTCGGAGCTGCTGGTAGCTTTCGTAGGGAGGAAGATCCAGTCTGTTGAAACTAAACAAGGAAATAATAAACAATTGGGTAAAATTTGTATATTTTACTCTTTACAGTATTATACTGGCCATTGATGGTTTACTTTAACTTAATTCTTGAACCAACACTACAACTAGACCTCATACTTGAAGTTTTGTAACATTCACTAACAAACTGTACGGAAGAAAGCATTTGCCCACAATACTTGCTCTATGCCATCAGGAACTCGAAAGTTTATTGCCGCACTTTCAAAACTTCGTCTCCTATCCCTATCTTTAGCTAGCTCTATGTAATCCATCTGATTCCACCCTATCCTTAACCTTGAGCTAGTTATATCCAGTCCACCTCATTACACCATCTCTTTCAAGTTCAATCTAATGTTATCCTTTCATCTGCATATAGGTATGCTCAGTGGTCTCTTCCCATTGGGTTTTCCAGTGAATGTATATCAGTGTTTTTTTTAGATAAGTAGAAGGGCACTGGATCTTTGTGAACCTTCACGAAACACATGAAAAAATACAATTTAAAAACTCTTTAGTGTGTTTTAAGTTCAACGGAATAATTTTTACTTAGTTTTAGGCTCACCATATAAAACATTAAAGGAATTAATATAAGAGGTCTAAGCTAACTAAGTTTTTAGTTAAATTTTCTTTGCCAAATTCAAATTATAGAAAACACTGTAGGAATCTTATCAAAATGCAAACAAAAGTTTGTCAGAAGTATCCTTGGAAAGATAAATGTTGTATGAAACGAATGTGATGGCCTTAAATCTAGAAAGAAAGAAGATTATTATTATTATTATTATTAGAACCAAGTCTTACTACCCATTCGGGTTATACGCTAATGTGTAATGGCAGGGTGATTGTGAGATTAAATGGAGGATCTACAGTTGAGTTGAGTCAACAACAGAATGAAGTTTTCCGGGCAAGAATGAAACTACAGAAAGTACATGAGATATTAAAATAAGCAAAGAAAGAGGAGAAAGAATGGGAGGGGTAACAGTATTAAAAAAAAGTCAACACTAATTAATGAATATTGGGTAGATCAAATATTTTTTGATCTTAGTTAAGTTACTTGTTTTAAAATATTAACTGATAGCTGAATTTAAAAATATGAAAAATTTTAGTTACTCTTAATGGAAAAAATGAGAACAAATAAACAGGATCCTAGTATTTGAATAACTTTGTGCTAGTTTTGAAATAAATGTTAAAAATTATTAATAATTTACACTCACAGTCTAGCATTTAAATTACTAGTCTTTAATGTAAAACCAACCAGGTATGCGCACGGGGAAAGTTCTCCGGCTGCCCCCACTTCTCAATGGTGAAAAGCTGTGGGCCATTGCTACCGTAAAGCTCTTTGAACCCGTTCATCGGTACACGAGATGTTCCCGTCACAAACTGGAGAAGGCGGGCTCTCATTTCATTGCTGAATGATAAGACAACCTGTCTCAAAAAAAAAAAAGATAAAATAATTAGTTTTTAGTATCTAGCTCAAACTTACCACCAAAACGAATGCAACCCTCTCAACTTAGCATAATGTTTCATTCTTTATAGCCTGACTTGGTATGTAGTATAAAGTGTATTTTTACACTGGAAGCCATGACAAGAAAAATGTTGAAAACTTAAGATGTTAGAAGACTAATACCACGCCACTACATTCATACAGCATTACACTTACCCAGCCCTTGTTAGAATGGAAATTAATTAATTATTAAGGTAATTGAGGGAAATCTGTCCCCTTCAAGATGGTTAATATGCGAGAACAAGGACTCTCGATGCCTCTGATTGATGTTAGTGAGCTTAAATATTGATATTTGAACCAGGTCCTCTTATGCTGGGTGCATCGCACTTTGTTCCCTCGCATGTTAACTGCCTGAGCTCCTCGTGACTTCCTGTGGCACTCAGACCTATTTTGTAGTTGGTTATATGTAGCCTCTTAAGTAAAGTAGTCAAGTAGTAGGTTTCACAAAAATTCAACAAATAGCACTAAACTGTACTCAAATGTTGTGTCAAAATTGTGACGCTACTATCACAGTATACTAGGCAGCATATGACAGGAAGTTTGAGGTTATAATCTCAGCTGGGTGTACTGAGGGTGGCTTTTCCAAAACGGTTTTCCACTTTCCCTCCATGCGAATGTGGGTACACTTCCTATAAATATAATTATTTTTTTTAACCTCAGTACACCAAACTGGGATTCGAACTCCGACCTCCCCATCATCGGCAGTCTAAACTATTGCGAGAGTGATACCTTAAGACTATTAGACCAACGGTGCATGTTAAGTTAATAATTAATGTGAATGTTCATCATGTTTATTAAGATTCAAATTCATGATTTACAGGTAAAAATGGTAGAGAATCATACCCTCCAAAACCACTGCACGGTGATATTGTTGGGATGGTAGTCGCCTTTGTAGACAGTGTTAAGCTTCCAGTCTTTCACGTCAATATTCTGTATACCACACATCAACAGTTCCAGCTCATGCTCGTCAAATATCTTGACGAGGGCCAAGGGCACCAACCCATTGAAACCCTCCAGGAATGCCTGCATCTGTTCTTGCACGCGCGACACAAAACGCCACTGTATCACTAAACTGAAATAGAAATACCAAATGGCACAACATAATTACAAATATTCTCTCATATATGATATTTTATAGTTGGTAGCAAAATTTTCAAAAATCAATCATCAGTAAACTATCTTTAATTTGAGGGATACAATCATTTATTTTTAAAATTTCTATAGATCAAATGTAAACAAAATCCATAAAATTGTTTCAGCTCTAGCCTCGCAATCCAGAGACACAATGGAGATACAAGGATGGACAGAGATATTGTTAAACCCATTTTTCACGTTCGGAGGTAGACAAAATTAGATTTTATTAAATTACTTTTGGAATTTTTGTTTGTTTTATTTATAAAAAGGTACAGGAAAGCTGGATAGAAACATATAAAAGGAACTAGCACTATATGGCTTTTAAAACAAAAGAGAGGTAATGACTCTTTCTAAGAGCAAATCAATCATTACCGGTAGGTTGGAAAAATGAACTATAGAATTAATTTTATTCAAAGATAGCCATTACTTTCAGAGTTCCAATAAAATTAGAGATGGGCCACTCAAATCTTCGAATTCTCAAATCCTGACAAGCATTCGAGATTCGAGGATTCAGTGTTTTACTGGAGTCAATGGTCGAATCTTTCACCTCATAACCAAAGCATAATTATTTTGAATTAAAAAATTAGGCCTACTTGAAAAGCACAACTTAATCCATGATTTTTAAATGTTGGAAAAAAGAGATAAGCATGAATAAAATCTCTTTTATTTATAATTGTTAGGTGTGGAAAATCTAACGTGCCTAATACCCTACCCTCCCACCACTATGGGAAACTTGGACTCGACTGTTGTAGCGCAAGCTCACTTCTGAAACTTTCATCTCACAAACAATCTTGTAAATATTTTAATGAACACATTAAAACTCTACAAACACTGAAAATCAAAGCTAGAATTATAAGTAAACTTGAAATAAATGAAACAAATTATGGCTTTTTTTTAACAGAAATAAGAACACATTACACATGATACAAAAACCACCGCCATGTTGTTTATGTTTACACACCAGAGTGATGATTAAATAAACCCGATTGTTAATTCTTACTACCCTGACTGGTTTTAATTATCTGCAACTATGCAAATAACCCAAATTTATTTCATATGATCCTTGAGATAGTATTTATTTTTCATGAAACCCAACAAAATATCTGTCATTTAGACACCAATAAAACTGTTTATTTATGCCTACCGGTCTCCGTATTGTATATTGATTGTTTGTTTAAAATAGATTTAGGTAATCTGATCACTTAGTAAGTGCTATCGAGTTTTAATAATCAAATAACGACTTGCTAACTCATAATTTGTTTATAAATTGATATTAACTAAGAGTTTATTATAAAAAAAAAAATATGTTATTGAAGTAAATGTACAAATATTCAAACGTAATCCTACCTAATAAAATAGGAATGAAAATATTGCAAGAGTTTAAAATATGTTTGTGTTTTAAATATAATGTATTCTCAGAAGTTGATAAATCGCAAGAAACAATATTTCTTGTTTTCTACACAAAGATAGATAAGAGATATAAAAGAAATAATAATACATAATTAGGCATTATTAAATTCAGTATTTCTAATGCATTTTTAATTGTTAAGCCTGTTGTTTTAGTTTCTTTTTAAAAAAAATCTGTTTGTATTTTTATTTTCTTACAAAAATAAATTTTAATCCTTCAATGATGATTAAATTGATCAAAAGGTAACTAGGCCTGTTTTTTTTAGAAACTTAACTCATTCTATCAACAATTTTAAAAATAACTAAAAGACACTAAAATTTTGATTGATTTGATTTTTAAACAATAATATGAGTCTAGATTGTTTAATTTGACTTGATTTTAACCATTATTTTGCGAGGGGTGGTTGGGGTTGATTAAAATTGAAAGCACGATTGAAATAAATCTTAATTCACAGTTTAGGACAATTTGCTAGGATTCGGAATCAATATTCGAGATTCAAAAATAAAATGTAGATTCAGATTCGAGAATCAGATTTGAGAAATAGAGGATTCGACCCAACTCTAGATAAAATGAAACCCAGATCGGGGAATTGGGGGTAACGATCAATTTTCTTTTAAGAGGCAGCCATTACCTTTGTTCAGTGGCAGCAATGTAAAGTTTGTTATTTTTCTTAATGTAAAAGCCACATTGTTTACGATTCCTTTAATATGTTTTTTATCCACCCATCATGTACCTTGTTCATAATGCATATATAATATAACTCTAAAAAGTGAAAAGAAATTTTCCTTATTGATATAAAATATACATATTAAGTGTGAGGATATGATCTGACTGCAAGAACGAGACTGGGTAGATACTAAATAAATGCTCAATGGCAGTGGTGTTTATTTGCTAGCTAAGATAAAATGTGCAGATTTTTTCACAAGAAATTACATCTTGACATGAGAAGCGCACTAGCCTAGTCCCTACCAGAATGTGTGGGTACTCGCTGTCTACTCATACTAACATGCTACTTACACTCGTGAACCAAGGAGTATGCACTCAAGATAACTCATTCATAAGGCCCTTTGTCAATTCAAATAGGCGGTGGGTTCTCTTAAAACTATACCTTATATACTCGTCTTTGTTGTCATTGGTAAGTGGAATGTTTGCACCGTCCGGTTTGAGCTCCCTCTGCGAGAAACGGCCAAAGCTTTCCTCGTCGACGCAGAAGGTGAGCTCTAGCTCGCTAGGATCGTTCTCCTTGATCCAGAGAAGAGAGTTGTAGTATTCAGAGTCCACACTCTCCATATCCTTCAAATCGATAGGTTTACCCAGCATCATCTTGTAGAATGGACGGATGAAGAAAGCTACAACATTTTCAGATCAATTTAATGGCTAATAAGAATAAATTAGCGGCATAAAAACTATATATACCACGATTCTTTGCTTTTTTTTATATATATAAATTATTAAATTCTAATCTTGATTCTTAAATTTTAAATTCCTCAAAATTTTAATTCCAATCTTTTTTCATAAATACAACATTAAGATAAAAATAGATTTATTCACATATACCATACTGTAATGTATTTAGCCATTTACCATTAAAAAAAAACTCAAAGGCAAAAATAGCATCCAAAAAAAGCACTTAAATAAAAAAAGCATGTTTGAGTTGTGAAAATCAATAGAACACAAATATTATATTGAGTACATTAAAAAAATTGTCAGTACTTAAGTTATTATTATTATTATTAGCACCGCGTCCTACTACCCGTTCGTGTTATACGCACTTACGCTAATGTGTAATGGTAGGGTGATTGTGAGATGAAATGAAGGACCTACAGCTTAACGTGGAATCCGAACCACGGTGGCGGCCTGGCGTTCCACACATTCACAAGATGTCTTGTCAGAGGTGTAGGAAGGGTTTGGAAATCAGATAAATCTGTGCCGGGACCGAGGATTGAACCCCGGCCGCCAGCACAGAAGTCTGACACCTTACCCCTAGACCACCAGGTCACCCTCAGTACTTAAGTTAATAGCCAACAAAAATAAATGAACAAAGCTCCTCACAGACTTTCTTACTCTATTGATTAAAAAGTGAGATATTTGCTCAAAACTCTTAATATATGTGAATTGAAATAATATACACTAGTAAACCCAAGAATAAATTGCACTATCCTTATGTAAAATATTTTTTGAGTCGCAGGTTTTAAATTTTATAATTTTATTTTTAATGTCCTCATTTGTATGTTTGGACCGATAAAAAAGATCAATATTGGGTCCACAAGGGTCAACAATTTGTATTAAAATTTCTATATCTGTTTAAAATTTTTGACATTTTATTAGGTGTTGCACATCTTCATGTCATCACATTGCTATTAAACTCCTCATTTATAAATTTTGCCCAATAAAAAATGTAAATATTGACTATCAAGTCTAAAATGAAGGAGATAGATCATTGTTGTACAGACATTTCTCATAAGAGGTTTAAGGAAAAACAAACTTTTTGAGAGACTTACTTATATTTAATTAATCTATGGAATTGGAGAATTATTGCGTTAAAATTTTAGTTATCTCTTTACAACTAAAGCTCACAAAATTGTATTAATATATTTGCCATTATCTAAGAAACGGTTGGTTTTATAAAAATATATTCCATATAAAGGTTTTTTATTTTTAATAGTACTACAATTTTGCTATGAAAAGTTATTCAGTATCTCAAATAGTTGCGGAGAGACTCAAGTTTCTGCTTCTGCAAAGTACCCTAAAAGTCATGTTCATGGGTAAATGAAAATTGCCAGTTTATTTATAATCTTAATCAACGCCTAGATATGAATTTTAATCAAAATCATTAGATCCAATTTTGAGAAAATCAACTTTTTCTCTTTTTGCCCTTCAGTAAACTATCCTTAATTTTAGGATTAGATATCCAATTCCAAAAACCCCTCGGGGCAACCCTAAGAAAACTCTAGATATCAGGTTTTAGCCTGATCGGTAAAATAGTTTAAGCTCTAGTAGTTGAAAGTACAGACAGAAGGAAATTCAAAATCCACATTTTTGGATTCGGGGGGGAGGGGGTGGGGCAATAAACTTNGATTCGGGGGGGAGGGGGGGGGGGCAATAAACTTCGAAATTTATCAAAATCTCGAGTTAGATTTTTTTGAAGATCATAATACTTTTCCACCTGTAAGATATAAAGAAAGTAAAAAAAAACCTTAATGAAAAATTAACCCTTTCTGAATAATGCCTTTCCATTTAAAAGCCAACACTTTAATTCACTGGGATTTGAGAGCTAAAAATTGCGGTATAAGACAATGTGATTTCAATATTGATTATTTCAATGCTACCAAAACTAGAGTGTATCGAGGAACCAGGTTTGACCTCAATGATAAACATATTTTATTTCACAATCACAATATTACAACACAAAAGAACAACCTGCACCAAAAGCACACAGACAAAGGTGTCATTCAGTGGGAGATGGCATAGATATCAGGATTAAAATCCCGGAAAATTGTACCCGCATGTTAAATGTTTGTTTTTTGTATGGTTTATATAAAAAAAAAAAATTTATCAAGGAATTAATGCAAACAAATATTTATTCGAGATTTTAGATAAACTTAATTTCAATGCCGGCTTTGAATTGAAAAATAACACCTGACAATGGAACTAAACCCAGGACCTTTGGGTTAGTACAACAATGCTTTAACATTGACTCTGTACTAAAATATGAGTGAATAATGACACTGGGTGAGGGACGGTTCCTGAGTAGCTCAGTTGTTAGAGCAATGGCAAACTTCGACAAAACCCGGGTTCGATTCTCGTGACCAGGTATCATTTTTCAATTTAGAGAATTCTAAAAAATAGCCAATTAATCAAAATTTGAGCATAATTAAAACAATTTCTCTTTCCAAATTTTAAATTGAAATTTGTGTTAGAACTCTTTTACTGCTTATTGCAGGTTCAGCTCCATCATAATAAATGGGATAATAGCAACCAGACCCCAGACCATTAATTTAACATCTAACTAAATGTATGAATGTTATACAGAATACAGAATGTATTATAGTTAGGGGTGTGCGAGTTAAAGTCAAGTTTTTATAGCTGCTCGAACTCAACTAAAAAAAGTTGAGTAATCTGAATTTTCCATTTATTTCTGAAAGTTCCAATTTTAATTCATTTGAATCAACTTTTGAGATATTTAATCAAGTTTCTTAATGTTTCCTCTTGCCTAATTTAAAAATAAATAATGTGTACACTTGTATTAAATTTATTTATAAATTCAAATTTGTGTGATAATTTTTTCACAAAAAATTTTTACTCCAAAAGTTTTTAGTTTGTACTTTTTTATTACACATGGATCAATTGCCAAAATTCAACCTGAAATGGTTCTAATATAAATTTGCTCTGTATTACTCAAACTTAAAAAAAAAAAAATATTTCATTCAAACTTTATTTTAAGTGAAGAATGCGTCCTCACACACCCCTAGTTATAATAAGAAATGTTAACATTTAGTTACTATTTCTATTTTTGATTTCTTATGTTCATTATTTTTACCAAAGTTACGATACGGATTCAAGATTCGATGTTGGTAGGTAAGATGAAGATTTGAATTCAAAATTTGCATTCATAAAATAGTGGATTCGACCCAACCCTAGATAAAATCCCTATAAAATTTTACCCACCATCAAGCAGTTTCCCGTGGTACACGGCCATCCCCGCTATCCGCCCGATGAACTTGAAGTAATTCAAGTGCTCCTCGTTGCACAGCCCGGAGAACGGATTTATCTGCAAGGTGTAGTTGTCCATCGCCGAGTACTCGAACAGCCCGTAGTACGGGTTGAACATCTCCTTAGAGAGGAGGAAGAACCACTCCCGGGCCAGCCCCCCATAGTCCAGGCCTACCTCCCCTTCAAACTCGACCCACAACTTGGTCTTGAGCAGGTCCATCCGATTCACCGTACTTATGATGCGGTACGAGTCTTCAAAGATTTGGCTTCTTCGGATTTTTATTTCAAATTTATTGGGAACGTTATTCTGAGGAACAAATAATAAAACTTTATTTAATATTTACTTTTAAAAAATGGTAGAGAAACATAATACTTAGCACCACTCTTACTACCCATTTAGGTACTAAATTACGCTAATGGCTAAGGAATTGGGGAGGTTGAATATAGAGGAAGTGAACCCACATTTGTGTGGATGGAGAGTGGAAAACCATTTAGGAAAAACACCCCAGTTCCCTTGGGTGAAATTCGAACCTCAATTTCCCATCCTGCGGCAGTCTAGCTCAACAAATGGTAGTTTTGTAATAAAGGAAATTGATAAAACTAAAGAAAAAGGTAAAATGGTAAAGAAGAGTCTATGAATTAGACACGGTTTGTAGATCTCTTGCTACAAATCCAAAAGGCTCGAAACTTAAGCAATACTATGAATGATTTACAGAAATTATAATAATCGCAAAGTGGTAATACAAATCTATAGAAATAGAAATAAGAATAAAGATGTACGGGTAGGAGTTGAGGTAAAGAGGATACACTAGATAATAGAGGAAGTAAGGGAGAGATGGTATATCATGTAATGATGGCAAAAGAAAAGCTAACAAGAAGAATGAAGGGAAAAGAACATAAGGGAGACAAGGAACTAGATGGGTGGAGCAGATAAAAGCGAGTGTGTGAGTTAGAGGAGAAGAATGGATGTGAGTGAAGGTGGAAAAATGGATAAAGGACACAGAAAGATGAAGGCATTTTAATAGAGTGAGCTGGCCACAGGCTAAAAGCATTTCATCATAATGAGAACAATAAGGATGAGTGAGAGAAAACTAGCATGGTTATTGATGAGCTCTGTCTTGTTTAGTCTTTATCTTTGAACTAAAATGTAGCTAACAATATTCAATTTGTCTTATTTATATTTTAAATCATGCATTAACAAACAAACCCAAACAATATAAAAAAATGACCAAATTAATTTTAAAATAATTGTGTAAATATCAAATGACAAATAGATGTAATAATTGAGATTAGGCTTCTTAGCAAAATAATAATAATATTTAGCACCGTGTCTTACTAACCGTTCGGGTTATACGCTTTAAGTACTAATTACGCTAAGGGATTATGAATTGGCAAGGGTGAATTAGAGGAAGTGAACCCCCATTTGCGTGGAGGGAGAGTGGAAAACCATTTAGGAAAAACCACCCCCAGTTCACCCGACCGAGATTCGAACCTTGATCTCCCCGTCCTCAGCAGTCGAGCTCAACACGACACACGCATTAGCCAACTACACCACTGAGGCGGGTTCTTAGCAAAAAAAGGTACACCAATTTTACAGACTACCCACTGCAAAAATCATCATACAAACAATAAAAACATAAAAAATGTTAACAGCAGCATTATCTTCAACAAGACACTAAAGCTTAATTAACATGTTCGCCGAAAATGGAATGTAGAATATGCCTCAGTGGCACAGCAATTCACACACTGTATCTTGACCCATGATGTAATGCAACGCTAACCTAAAACAGCTGATTATCAACGTATTATTTTCTAGTGGATAAACATATATTTTAGATCATTCACTCGATATATGATTTCAAATTATAATGCTCCGTCTTGGCATAATCTAATACATCGATACACACACTTTACATTAACAGGTTATTTCAAATCTCCTCACAAAAGTATCTGCTTGCTTCTGGCTGTAGAGTGCATGCGTTGTCAAATGCGCATGTACTGATTTGAAAAGGTTGATTCTAAGATTTGATTGGTCCTCCGGTGCCGAACATCTTGGATAGAGCGGACGAAGTAGAGACGAGTTTAACTTTAGCGGAATAGCTCGCGCCGATTAGGCAGCAATCTTGTGATTGGCTTGGAGCTCGTCACGTGACCACATTACTGTTCTCCGCTAGTTTCTCGGCGAACATGTGGAAACACAGTAACCCAAGAGAGCCCAAAGATATCTGTTGTTGCTCGTTTATGACCAATCTACAGGCAATGTTGATTGCTTGGATTGGTACCACTACAAAATTAAATTATTTCCATCTACTAAGTGTGCACAGGTTGAAACTCTTTAGTCCGGAGTTCTGTGGTCCGTCACATTTTGAATCTGTCATTAGTTTGAATCTGCAGCAGAGATTTTAGCGCTTAATATCTTCCAAAAGGCCAAGAGTTATGAAAAAAGTATTATTTCCCATTCTAACCTGTTCTACCTTATATTACATAATAATAAGTATGCAGAGTGATATATCAAGCCTAGGGGATAGGCTTAAGGGGTATAGAAAAGTAGAATTTTATATTCTGGCAATTTCTGTGACCCGGTACTTGTCAAGTCCCATGGGTGGTGTACAGAAGCGTTTCAGCCTGTAGTTTGTGAATAAGTTGATTCTACAATTGATAGAGACCATCTAGTTCACTGAAGCGTTTTAAAGTGTAATAATTATTATACCCACCGCTATCAGGATGTATGAAGACAAGTGGAAAAACTCTAATAAGCTGGTCCTTAGAAACCAACAAACCAAGTATTAAGATGAAGATGACTACTGTTCCCATGGGCTAGTTTTGAAAACTCTGATAGTTCTTTTATAATTTTACTACCCTTCGAATCTTTTTCATTCAAGGTTCAAATTATGGTTGACTTTGCTAAAATAAATTCTTCCCCTTTCCTTTAAATACTTCTCTCCCACGTGTCAACCTTTATAGTCTCCTTCACTACCAAAACTACTCCCATCACATCGGTTTAAAGCAGTTTATAAAAATTATCAGTGTAAACCAGACTGTACAATCTATAATCAGTTTACTCCGACTGTACCTGTACCATAATCAGCAGATTATCAGGTAAAGGACCTTAGTCCAGCCTTATAGGACACACACACACACACACACAAAAAAAAAACACACACACACACCAAAAAAAACACACACACACAAAAAAAACACA